>CATIWO010157142.1:0-16146 GCA_949673435.1 Macaranga tanarius | reverse complement strand
AGTCAGTCACATGAGCATCAAGTCAGTAGTGAGCAAGCACATCACATCAAGCAGTTAGGCCAACCGACAAGGATTAATCATCAGCATGATTTTGTAACCACCCAGCTAGATTGAAAACTCTCAGAAAAAAAGCGATCTAGGCAAAAGAGGAAAGATAAAAAAATAAATAAAAAAATAAAAGACCCAGCTAGATTTGAAAACTCTCAGAAAGAGAGCGGCCTAGGCAAAAGAGGGAATATAAAAATAAAAATGGTTGCAATCTCAAGTTGGGGGGCAAACAAGTGGACTTCAAGGGTAGCAGAATCTTACTGGGGGGCAACTGAAGTGTTTCCTTCACATTAAGCATAATCATGATAGTCCTGCAACAAGCAAGTAGTCTGAGACCGGAATCAAGCCAAGAGACATTTGTTGTGTCCTTATCCTATTCTAACCATGGAGGGTCTCGGGTTTTGTTTCTGATAATTCTGGTATCAATGGCAGTCTATGATGGACTCAGCTTTCAAATTTGGATTCTATAATAAAAGCAAAAAACTAATTTCCCAAGATAAGCTCTAAATGGAAGAGACATTTGACTAGTCGCTTGTTCTGCAAAACTTACTTTTAAATCTCATGCATACATACATACATCCCAATGTGTTTATTAAACTTGTTTTCACAAGCCTTTTTTGGAGCATACAATCATACATGCATTAGGTCAGTTATCTATTGACAATTATTTTTTAAAAAAGAAAAAAAACATTCCGCCTGACACCCGAAGCGGCTATACGGCTTAATTCACTCATTTTTTTACCTGACGCCCGAAGTGGCTATATGGCTCAACTCATTTGTTTCTTTCATTTTGAATGACATTGGTGGTGATATCATTCGTTTTGACATTGATGGTAGTGTCATTTTGCATGACATCGGTGGTGGTGTCATTTATTTCATTTTGAATGGCATCGGTGGTGGTGTCGTTCGTTTCATTTTGCATGACATCGGTGGTGGTGTCATTTTGCATGAATCTCCGGATTCATAGATCGAACCTCAGAGTTTAAAATCCGAGTCTCGGAGCTCACAAAACTCGAATCTCAGGATTCACATATGTAAAATCCGAGTCTCAGGACTCAAAATTTGAATCTCAAGATTCATAGATCGAACCTCAGGGTTCAAAATCCGAGTCTCATGGCTCAAAACTCGAATCTCAGGATTCACAGATTCAAAATTCGAGTCTCAGGGCTCAAAATTTGAATCTCAAGATTCACAGATCGAACCTCAGGGTTCAAATTTCGAGTCTCATGGCTCAAAATTTGAATATCAGGATTCATAGATCGAACCTCAGGGTTCAAAATTCGAGTCTCAGGGCTCAAATTTTGAATCTCAGGATTCACATATCGAACCTCAGGGTTCAAAATCTGAGGCTCAGGGCTCAAAATTTGAATCTAAGGATTCACAGATCGAACCTCAGGGTTCAAAATCTGAGTCTCATGACTCAAAATTTGAATCTCAGGATTCACAGATCGAACCTCAGGATTCAAAATCCGAGTCTTAGGGCTCAAAATTTGAATCTCAGGATTCATATATCGAACCTCAGGGTTCAAAATCTGAGCCTCATGGCTCAAAATTTGAATCTCAGGATTCACAGATCGAACTTCAGGGTTCAAAATTCGAGTCTCAGGGCTCAAAATTTGAATCTCAGGATTCACAGATCGAACCTCAGGGTTCAAAATTTGAGTCTCAGGACTCAAAATTTGAATCTCAAAATTCACAAATCGAACCTCAGGGTTCAAAATCCGAGTCTCAGGACTCAAAATTCGAACCTTAGGGTTCACAATTTATCAAATTTAAATCTCCGAATTTACAAATTCATGCATGTTATTTTTTGAAAATACCGATTTTAAAATTTGCTTTTAACCGGTTTTTCAAAAACTAGGGGGGCAAACTGTAGACACATGGTCTGGCCCGGCCCGCGAGGCAAAAGCCCAATGATAAAAATGATAAAAAGCCTGGCTCAGCAAAGAAATTGGATTCTGGCCCATTTATGAGAAACCCAATTGAACCAAATCTATTAGACCAAACCCATCAAACCAAACCCATTAGACCAGCCCAAACCAAAGAAAAGCCCATCAAAACCCATTTTTCCCTTAAGAGGCGCACGCCTCTTCATTATAGAGGCACACGCCTCTTTGACACTGGTAGTAAAAAAATTAACGTTACAGAACGTGGAGTGACCCACGTTCTGTAACGTAAAATTAACTCTAAAAGTGGGAGTTAATGGGCATTAAAGGCAGAGGGGCTGATAAATAGAAAGGAGAGGGAGGGAGAAGAAAAAAAGACACAACTGAGCAGAGAAAAAATAAATAAAAACACTTGAAAGAAAAAGAAAAAATCCAGAAGGGAAGAATTCCAAAATCCATTTCTTGCTGAAGTCAGGAGCGTCCAGAATCAAAATCTAAGGGCTAAACCATTTTCTTCAATTATTTCAGTAAATTTTCTGACTTTTGTTTAATTTTTAATTTTTGGTAATTTTCATGTTTTATTTTTTTAATTGTAATATATTCATTGTTGTTGAATTTGTAATATAAACTTGTATTATTTGGTATTTTTATTACACTATATTTTGAAAAATTTGGTGCATGTCATTTGAATTCTGCAAAAAAATTATTTCTGCAAAAAACCAGAAGGCGCACGCCTCTATATTTTCAACTTTTAATTTTTTTTTATCGTTAAAGACATGCACGCTTCTTTGTTTCAAATAAAAAAGGTCCATGGCATAGAGGCGTGCACCTCAACATGTTTTGGCTGATGGGCCAATTCATATATATTGGCAACGTGCATGTTGCCATGCACGTTGCCATCTTTTTTTTTTTTAATTTTAATTTTTGTTTTAATTACTATTTTATTTATTTATTTTTATTATTATTAATGATGGTTTTTATTTTTTTGGTTTAATTATTTTATTTTTTTTGTTTATTTTGATGTCATTTATTTATCTATTTATTTATTTATCGTCTATTTATTTATGCAATATTTTATTTTGTTTTCTTTGTGATTTTATTAATTAGGTATGCATAGTTTTAAATATTAAAAATAATTATTTGTTAATTTGATTGAGTGATTTGATATTTATAATTAATTTTAGATTTAATTTTTATTTTTAATGTAGTTGTGATTTAATTATTGGTTATTTTTATCTTGTACTAACTTTTGTATTTTTTGTAGGTTATTTATTGGAATATTTAACTTATGATTTATATTGCAGGACTAAATTTAATTATTTGTGTGTGCTTTTAATTTTGGTTGTTTTATTTTTATTTTGAATTATCGTGTTTATGGTGTATGGATGTATGAATTATGAACCCAGTTGCATGAAAATGGACTTAATAATCAAACTCGGACTAAATTATAAAATTTGGAAATTGTTTGGATTAAAATAGCCATTTGCATGTAATTCAAGAAATAATCAAATAATTAAAAATAATAAAATATAAAACACAAACAGAGGCCGATCGCAAGGTCGGGTGGGCTGTACAAAAGCCCATACCCAATTTCCGGACCCAATCTCTGAGGACGGCTGCTGGGCTTCCACCGTGGAATCCAGTTGCTGTAAAGTGTGTCCCGGGTTTCATCCGGGTGGCGACTCCATTCTCCAACCAAAACCCTTTAAAAAGGCCCAAAGTTGTATTCCTAGTGGGCCCTGAGCCTGCACAGTGCCGTGGTCGCTGAACCCTGCCGCCTACAGTATTCGATAATTATTTGTTCAATAAAAATATCAACAAAATTATGAAATATATCAAATAAATTATTATTTTTATTATTGATATTAATAAAAGTAAAAATTATATTTATTGAAGAGTATATTTTCTCTTATTTCTTTTTGTCTCTTTGTTGTTTTTGTTTGTTTCTTT
The DNA here is from genome assembly GCA_949673435.1 of Macaranga tanarius. Taxonomy (NCBI): domain Eukaryota; kingdom Viridiplantae; phylum Streptophyta; class Magnoliopsida; order Malpighiales; family Euphorbiaceae; genus Macaranga; species Macaranga tanarius. The sequence goes on along the minus strand of CATIWO010157142.1, from coordinate 12,262 downwards.
TTATTGCTTTTTTCATTTTTTATGTTGTAATTAAAGTAAAAATTACTCATAGTATTCAATAATTATTTTTTCAATAAAATATCAAAAAAATTATAAAATATATTAAAAAAATTATTATTTTTATTATTGATAATAATAAAAGTAAAAAATATATAAATAATAAATAAATTATTATTTATATTTATTGAAGGGCATTTTGGCGGCTGTCTTTGTGTTGCTTTACTAGTCTCATTCTTCATGATCGGAGTTTACCAGAAGAAAAAGAAGCAATTCAATTCAACTCATTTCATAAGGTGAGTTTCACTGAATCAGATATTAGTAAAAAAAATATTGAGAAAAAAAAATTTGATTCAAAAAAAGAAGAAGAATCAAACAGTTTTTAGAAGAGTCAAACAGTTTCTAGAAGAGTCAAACAGCTTCTAGAAGAGACATGGTTTAGATTTGAAAAAAAAAACTTCTTTAAAACTATTTTTGAAAATACTTTTGGTCAATGTGGCTTTTGATATTATTTTTAGTTTTCTGGCTATTTATGAAAAAATTCCGTAATTATAACTATTGATTAATTCTTATATTTTATATTTGTAATGTATATCAGTAATTATAGTTAAATAATAATTAATATAACAGTTTTAATTTCATTTGTAGAGATACATATATGTATCAAAGGATTTTATTATATTAGTATCATTTTACCTAATAGGTTTAGTTCTATTTAATGCAGGAATAAAATAGAATTTTTATTTTCTCAAATTGGTCCATATAGTTATAAATAAAAGGGTTATTTACAAAAAAAAAATGCATATATTTTTTCACTTTTTACAATTCAATCATATACTTTTAATTTTAACAATTTTATGCACAAACGTTTTTTTTTTATATTTTTACAATTTCATGCACTGGTTGAAAATTTGGTAAAATCTTGCTGACGTGGCCACCGAAAAAATCTAAGTCAACTATGTAGGCACCACATCAAAATGCATCATTTTGATTATTTACAAAATAATGCATGTATGTGTGTGTGTCCATATATATATATATATATATATATCAATTTATATTTTTTAAATCATACATGTAAAAGGATTTTTGAAGTAATGAGAGTTCAAAATTGAATTTTTTAATTAAATATTATTTTAATCAATTGTTACATGCAAATTGATACTTATTTTATATTTTGAGTTAAATTATTATTGAGAAAATAATTTAAGTAGTTTAAATTTTAATTTTATTTAATTAAAGTAACATTAAATAGTAATTTTTAAAAAATTTTATATTTGAGTTCTTAATCTTTTGAAAAATATCATTTGATATATTAGAATTTAATTAATTTTTATTAATATTTTATAAAATATTATGATTTTATAATCATATAAAAATTTTAATTTAATAAATAATATAAAAATTACTATAATGTAACTTTAATTAAATAAAATTTGAAATTTAAATTAATTAAATTATTTTATAAATAATAATTTAACTCAAAATAATAAAATAAGTACAATTTACATGTAACAATTAAATTAAAATAATAATTAATAAAATTATTAATTTTTTAATTAAAATTTTAAAGTGCTTAAATAATCGTTTTACATGTATCGATTGAAAAAATATACATTAAAGAAAAAAAAAATATGTACATACATCAATTTTTCAATAAATTAATAGTTCATGATAAAATTGTAAAAAAATATCGAAATTTATGTATTGTTTTATAAATAATCAAAACGATACTTTTTGATGTGGCACCTATGTGGATCAACTCAAATTTTTCTGATGGCCATGTTAGAAAGGTTTCACTGAATTTTAATTGGTACATAGAATTGCAAAAATAATAAAAAAATTGTGCATAAAATTGCTCAAATTAAAAATATATAATTAAATTGCAAAAAAAGACTAAAGTATATGTAAATTTTTTTTTTTGTAAATAACCCTAAATAAAATAAATAAAGGTCAAATCATGTGGCAAAGCAAACCTCAATGTGATTCAATTTAATTCTAGAACATATAGAAAGGTACCAGTGTATTAGGCCAACTCTTAAGAATGTTAAACTAAGAGTTAATTGTTTTATTTATACTTAATTATACTCCAATTATTAATTGGATTCCATCCTTTAGAATATGTTAATTTATCATATTAAATTTTTAAATTGTTTCAATTATATCCAGCCTTCTAATAAGGACCTCGATGTAATTTTAAAAGTTACTTTAAGATCTTTTTCAAAAAATAATTATCCACTTTAATCTTTTTTCATTTTCACAAAAATAGACCAACCAATATGCAAATATAGAAAAAAATTACAAATAAATTTACTGGCTAAATTTGCTCATTGGTTAGATCTTTTAATATCTTATATTTTTTTTATGAAAAATGAAAAAAAAAAATTCAAGTGTAATTGTTTTAAAAAAAGATATTCTAATAATTTTTAAAATTGCATTTCTTTCATTATTAGAAAATTGGATATAATTGAAACAATTCAAAAAAAATTGATATAATATATTTGTCAGCATCCAAAATTTGGGCTACTGATAAATACGTTGAAAACTCAATGATGATCACCCAACAATGAAAATGTAAATAAAATAGCAAATGGCAGTGACTACAATGAAGTCCTTTAAAGTCCCTTGACACCTAAGTTTAAGGTCTTAAAAGTTAAGAATTTAAGTCTAAAGTCTAAAAAAATTGAACCCATAGTTCGAAAGCTATTCAAATTTCAAGCCCAAATGGTCCAAAAAACTCATCGTCTTAGTGCTGAGGCGATCACTGCTTGTAACACCCCTCCTCAATATACCCTCACCGGTATACCCTATCCGATCGTAGAGAGAAGCATTACCTAAGACTATTCTAAGGGAGTCTCACACCAACATGTTATTAAATAACATTTTATTTAAAGAGGGCATATTGCTTAAATACTAATAATCAACAGATAATACAACACCAAAGGAATAATTTGATGGCAAGTGAAATATCATTTTTCATAACATAAAATAACCACCAATAGGTATATATATAAGTGCATCTTTACAAGTACTACATCATCCGGTAATTATAGATACAAGAGTACAGGTTATAAATTAAAATTATATGACATTGACAAGCTCTGATGCCCTCTCATAAGTCCACAGTCTGAGTGTAGATGTGCTTCACCAATATAGTATATCCCTAGCCTAGGCTCATTATCAGTCACCTACATCCTAAGCAAAAGTACCAATGAAGCCTTAAGGGTGTTGGCATCATCCAAGAAGAAAAAATATGCAGTCCTCTACTAGATTGGTATATGTCTCATAGAATACCCAAGTCATAGTGCATGTGTTGTCCATATGCTCCTCCCTAATGGCCGAGATACACACTGCAACATTTATGGGCTCTACTGCTTCCCTAAAACCAAAATTGCATCCACATCGTAACATATCATGTATCTAACTAAGGTCTTAGTTGTAGTCACCTAATATGCGATAGTAGTCCAGTACTGAATAGATATACTAGCTACCCAAATGCAATATACCGTATTTGGAAATATAAAGTAAACGAGTATAAGTTTGGAAGGAAAATACCCAGTGAACGAATAAGAGTACAAAGAATGGATACAATGATCATGATTATTCAAAAACTAATATTAATAAATAAGTAATAGAATTTGAAATAATAAGGTAACTCTAGATACTCAACCCAACAAAACAAGTATTAAAGTTCAACATGATGTTTATAATTGATATAAAATTTTCATTACAACCATTTTGTCCTTCAATTCAAAGTATTTTGTTTCATCGTAATTTATTATATTGTACCTTACACATTTTATAATTCTAGTTCACTATATTATTTAATTGGATGTATATAAATATACATTATTTTATACATCATAATTGTGTTACTACTATATCTCTGTACAATTATATCTTAATATATATCATTGTATTTCACAATTGTAAACCACAAACACAATTCACAATAACTATATCTCAAAACTCAATATCTCATAAAGTGTGTATGCATACATTTAAACCACATAAATTCGGCCCAATAAGAAGATGAATCTATGTGTTATCATAAAGACAGTTATTAACAAGTTGGCCAACACTATCTCAACTATACTCATAAACATCATACTAAATATATACTAATATATGTATACTTATCATAGTAGTATCATATTACACTAGATGAATACGTGTATATTAGTGCTCTTAACCTTTTAATTAGTTCACCGTATTCGATACTTTGCTCAAATTTGACATGTTGTATAATTTCTCAGTGTTTTTCAAGTGTACACTTTGGTAATTTATCAATGTCTTTGTCATTTGAACACTATTGATGTAATTTCCAAAAATATTCTCATAATTGGTTCAAATAGAACATCCCATGACTTTAAGTCTCTATGTTAGAGACTTGAATAATTTCCATAATCATTTAAAATTCGGAAATTGTAAAATTCTCATTTTAAATTGCAAAAATTTCTTTAAGTTTAAGTTCAATTGAAAATTTGGCATAGAATTAATCTTTTAGTCAAACTATAGTGTGATTCTCGACTTACATTCATTATCTTACAACGGTAATTAAATTAAATATGTAAATGGCATTCCAACCTTAATTTTACACAGTAAGAAATTTATATTCTTTTTTGTTATGTTCCTCACATTTTAATTAGTTCGAGGTATAAAATCTAGATAATAGAAATTTAAAGATACTTTAACTTCATATCAAAATATTTGAAATCTCAAGTTTTCAAAACTAAGAATTTAATACTAACTAACTTAAAAATTCTTTTTTCTTAAGTTATGTAATCATTTCTTGAATTTCTAGCGCTTATATATATATATATATATATATATATATATATCTTGGGCTAGCTTCAAGGCTCTACCTTAGATTTTCATGGGTTCCTCCCCCAGGCCCTTTATTCATAAGTGCATCTTTATTCATAAGAAATTTGGTGGGTATAGGGCATAAAACAAAAGAGTTTCCATTTCTATCGGTCATAAAAAAAAAATGCCCTAGTCTAATTGAATTATGTACACAATGAGGATTCCAAGTCAGCTCCTACTAATGAGGAGGACAGGCTTGCTCATCTGGTCGGGAAAAAATTAGCACCGTGATTATAAAAAGTTAAGAGAGTGCTCCAGAAGAGCTAATAGTAAAAGAGATCCCCCCTTGTTCTTTTAACCAATCACTTCCTCTAGTCTTCTCCTCTATCTCCTCTGCTCACCTCTTTCACTTTAAGGTGTAAAATGTTATACTAAAGTGAGAGTGAAGATCTTACAAATGTTTATATCCTGTGCTTAGAAAAAGAAGTCATAGATGATGAAATTAAAATAGCTTTTTTGACATGGGCCCCTTGAAAGCACCTGGTTATAATGGTCTCCATACTTTATTCTTTCAAAGTCAATGGGATACAGTTGGGGAGTCAGTTTTTCATATGGTTAAAACAGTATTCACAAAGGGGTTTCCACCCAATGAAACTGAATAAAACTTTACTTTTTTTCATTCCCAGTAAAACTTACATTCACTTTAGGCCTATTAGCTTATGTAATGTGCACTATAAACTTATGATTGCTAACAGGTTGAAGCCTTTGATGGTGAAGGTCATTAGTCCAGTTCAAACGAGTTTCATTCCTAGATAAAAGATTAATGAGAATATTTAAGCAATAGGTCAGTTAAGATTTCATTCTTTTACTTCTAGTATGAGTGTGCCAAGCAAGCAAGAAAGCCAAGCAAGAAAGGCAGGTATTAAAATGACTAGTCCGAGAGCTAGCAAGGTAGGAAAGAGATTTACAACTAGTTTTGAAAGCCAGGAAGCTGCTAATTCAAACATTTCAAGAAGTATTACCTAACAAATGACAAAAGAATATCTTGATACATAAAAAAGGTCATGCCACCTTATACGTCGTGAAACTGACCTTAATTCATTCTATAGGACCAGTCGAGTACTTCTTTTCTCCCATATCTACCAGTCAATCTATTTGAGTTTACTCTGCCCCTCTAGTACTACTTGCTACCTCCGCTCGTGTAGCTTACGCTTACAACCTTTGCTCATGAGTTCTTGACCATTGACAGGAATACCTAATCCGCTCCTTTTTTCTTCACTTTTCTTAACCTGATGAAAAATTTTCCGCATCACTGCCCATACATGAAGTTTTGAACGGAAGAAACTGACCTAAGCCTAGCTATTCCTACTAAAGGAAAGAGTTACTAACCTAAGGGATTGAACGATTGACTTACTTATTGATGGGCAGAGAAAAATCTTCTTAAGCTTACTGACTGAAGGAATGGTAAAGCCTTATTCGAATCAAATCCTATCTCTATTGGGAGAAAAAAAAGTTTCGAGTTCATCTGTTGAAACTACTGGTGCTTTCCCAGATTCTACCCCAAACCCAAAGAGACACTATAGGGAGAAAGGGAAACCCATTGAGAGAGAATCTATCAGTTACTTAGCGTGACATAGCTACTTACGCCGATAATATTATATGTACAGGAATAGGTGTAGGAGCTACCCTCTAGTCCTTTGCCGGAGGCCTTTCATCAATCTCAATATATAGAAATTCTACGCGCAAAGGCTTCAGTCCAATATCTAAATATAGCTATAACTCTTTTTCTTACTCTAGATAAAATGTTTTGACTAAAGGTTACAACCTCAATTTTGATAATAATATAATATTGATAAAAATAAGGTACTAATTTGTTTTAAGTGATTTGTGAAAAAGAAAGGGCTATTAAAGTGTAAAGTAATGTGTTGATCAAGTCTAAAATCCATAAATTAACAAATCCAAGCCTATGAAGAATTGTCAAGCCTAAGTAGAGATTTCAAGGGTAATTCGGTCATTAGAAAATTATTGTGAGGATAGTTGAGTTAAGTGATTTTTCTTGGAAGCTCAATTGTTTTGTCCTCTTGTGTGAAACTTGTATAAATTCTTATGAAAAATAAAAAGTGTTTTCTTGCATTACTAAAAAATATTTTCATGCATATTTTATATTGTTTGGTAAAAGTTTTTAGTAGGAAAGTTGATTTTTGAGTAACAAATGGTTGTTGATATTTTACTTATCAAATAAGAGATAAACTTTGCTTTTTCAGGTATCAAAGTACACTTGCACCAAAATGGCAAAAAGCTCATATGTGAATAAAAAGCAAATTGCTGTGCAAAACCTGATTTGGAAAGTTGACTCTATTTTCTGCAGAGACCTGATTTGTTACCTAAAACTAATCTGCATAGTTTTTGGATACAAAAAGAATTTGTTGCTTTTTACATGCTTAGTAAATCACATGTTTACATAATTCAAATTTCACATCATTACATCTGAAAATAAGGGAAACCAGCTAGCACTCATATATATTCATCTCTTTCTCATTTGTTCATCTCTAAGGTATGTGTGAGAGAGAGCAAGATTTGAGAGAGTTTTTAGAGCTGCTGGAGTTCTTCTCTCCTCTTTGAGCTTCTTTGATAGTCATCTTCTCTCCTCTTATCCATAAGCTTCATGTGTATCATATATGCTTGAGTAAGAGAGGTAAACATACATCTTCATCTTATTCTTGAATCGTGTAAAGCACCATTTAAGGCAAATGGGTGTATAGTTGTTGGAGCTAATTAAAACTAGTTTGCAGAGTTGTTGGATCTAGGCAAAACCAGTATTGTACACAGTTTACTGGAGCTATTTGGAAAGACCAGCTGGGAGTAGTTTTTGGAGCTAGAAAACCAGTGTAGAAGCAGCTTAGGAAAAGGGTAGTACTAAGGCTGTAAATAGTTTATCTCTTACCGGTTGAAAAGAGATCACTTTAACTAGTGCAAAATCTTAAAGGTGAGTCCTTGGGGAGTGGATGTAGGCATGTGAAGCCGAACCACGATAAAATCTTATGTGTGTTGATTTCTCCTTCATCTCCTTACTTTCTCTTGTGTTGATAATGGTGATGCTTGCTAAAATGAATCAACTTGCTTGACTTGCTTTCAGTTTGTATTTATCTTAAGTTGTTTTATAAAAGTGGCACTGTTGAAATCAAAACTATGTTTACAAGGTTTTAAATCTGTACTTTATTTTTAAGCTTCTGCATTTCAGTTTTAGTTGCTAAAATTAGTTTCAGTTTTCGAAATTAGTTTAAAAAGCTCAATTCACCCCTCTTTTGAGCAGCCTAGCGGACCTAACAATTGGTATCAAAGTGGGTTTACCCTGCTAATAGATCCATATGGCTGCCAGGATGAGTGTTATTCCTTATGCCTCTGGGCTTCCTGAGGGAAACTCTATTTCTAGACCACCTCTTTACAATGGAACCAATTTTGATTATTGGAAAAATAGGATGAACAACTTTATTCAAGATGTTGACATTGAATGCTGGAAAATCATTCTTAGAGGACCTTCTATTCCTACTAAGAAAGATGCTGATGGAAATGAAATTCCAATACCTGAGTCAGAATATTCTAAAGCTCATTGAAAATTAGTCCAGCTAAATACTAAGGCTCTTAACATGCTTCATTGTGCTTTTGATGTGAATGAATATAATAGGATCTCAACATGCACTTCAGCTAAACAGGTGTGGGACAAACTTAAAGTGACCTATGAGGGAACTAATCAAGTCAAGGAGTCCAAAATTAATTTACCGTGGAGAGAGTACGAGCTGTTTTTCATGAAGCCTGATGAAACTATTTCTTCATTGAACACCCGATTCAGTGAGATTGTCAACTCACTCAAAAACCTTAGAAGAGCTCTTACAGATGAAGAAATGGTAAAGAAAATCCTCAGATCTCTATCTGAGAAATGGGAAACTAAAGTGACTATTCTCTGCGAAGCTAAAGACTTGTAAAACTATTCCTATAACGAGCTAATTAGATCTCTTCACATTCATGAAATGATGATGAAAGGTAAGTCTAAGGACACCTCTGCAGAGAAGAAAAAAAGAGGAGACATCGATTTAAAGATGGAATCAGGCTCAGAAAACTTAACCAGCTCCGACGATGAAGAAGTGGTGCTAATCACAAGGAGATTCAAGAAAATGTTCAAGAAAGGTGAAAGGACATACCAGAAGAATATGAAGAGAATGTTCAAGCCAAGCTCAGACTACCAGACTAAAAAGGAGACCACAAAAATCATTTGCTTCAAATGAAATAAACTAGGACATTTGAGAACTAATTGTCTTAAGTTGAAAAAGAAAATAAAGAAAGAGAAGCTCAAGAAGGCAATGGTTGCTACTTAGAGTGACAGTGATGAATCCAGCTCATGTGATGAAGAGCAAGATGGAAAGGAAGTTGCAAATCTATGCTTGATGGAAAAGGAGGACAAACAAATTGGTGAATCTCAAGCTAATATAGAAACTGAAGCTGACATGAGTACTAAATCAATTCATAAGGTAAATTCTTCTGAACCTATTTCTTATGATGAACTTGAGTGTGCGTTTAGTGAACTGTATAAGGAATTTAGAGCCTTGTCCAAAAAGTATAGTTCACTTAAAAAAAGCTCAAAATTGTGAAATTAGGAAAAGAAACTTGCATGTGTGACGTTTTTGAAGCTGAACTTAATAATCTCAAAGAAAAAGAAATGCATGCTTAAAATCCTTATGCTGAAGCCTCTAAAAAACTAGACATTGCTGTTTCTCAAGCTGATTCCTTGAAAATGGAACTTGAAACTACCTTCGATGTAAATCTTGTTCTTTTGTAAGAGAATGAAGAGTTATAAAAGAGAGTAGATGGTCTAACTAAAGACCTTGAGAAACTCACTAAGGGAAAACAAAATCTTGATGCACTCTTAGGCAATCAACTCTTTGCTAATGGAAGATAGGGGCTAGGATATGAGAATGTTGCTAGAGCTAAGAAGCATGAAAACTACTTTGTTAAAGCATCATCTTCATCACATTCTCATGCTACATGCTTCTATTGCAATCGTTTTTGGTCACATTATGAAATTTTATGATTACAAGAAAAATGTTTCTGAAGCTAATTTTGTCTGGGTACCAAAAGGAACTAGGCAAAGTTCAGAAACTAACCTGATAGGACCTATATTAGTTTGGGTACCTAAAAATAAGTGATTTGATTGTAGGAATGCCTAAGGAGCAAGGATTCACACAACAAGTGGTATATGGATAGTGCTTGCTCTAGGCATATGACGGGTGATAGGACAAAGTTCACACAACTGAAAATGCAAAATAGAGGAACAGTTAGCTTCGGAGATGACAACAAAGCTAAAATTATGGGACTTAGAATAATTGGCACAAATCCATTAATTGAAGAGGTATCTTTGGTTTCTAGTTTAAAGTTCAATCTTATGAGTGTAAGTCAACTGTGTGATAAGAACAATAGAGTCATCTTTGAACCCACTCATTGTGAAGTTCAAAGATTGCATGATAATCAAACTCTTTTTATTGAGAATAGAGTTGAAAATGTCTACTTGGTTGACTTCGAGAAATTAGATCATGCTAGCAATCTGTATCTAGCTTCTATAGATGATGATAGTTGGATTTGGCACAGAAAACTTGGTCATGCAAGCATGCATTTGATTTCCAAGCTATCTAAAAATGAGCTTGTAAATGGACTATCGAAGCTGAAATTTGAAAAAGATAGTGTTTATGACGCTTGTCAATTAGGTAAATAAATAAGATCTTATTTTAAATCAAAATGGTCAGTCTTGACAACTAAACCTCTTGAATTATTGCATTTAGATCTATTTAGTCTGGTTTCACCATCTAGCTTAGGAGGAAAATCATATGCATTGGTTATTGTTGATGATTATTCAAGATTCACATGGACCCTATTCCTAGCACATAAGGATGAGGCTTTTAATAAATTTTCTAGTCTATGCAAGAAACTTTAAAATAAAAAAGGATACAACATCACAATGATTCAAAGCGATCATGGAAAAGAGTTTGAGAATAAGTAATTTGAGGAATTCTATTATGAGTTTGGAATAACACACAACTTCTCAACTCTAAAAACACCTCAACAAAATGGTGTGGTGGAAAGGAAAAATAGAACCTTGTAAGAAATGGCTCGGACAATGCTCAATGAAGCTAATTTGCTAAAATACTTTTGGGCTGAAGCTATTAATACATCATGCTACATTTTGAACAGAGCATTGGTAAGATCTATATTGAAAAAGACCCATTATGAACTCTGGAAAGGTAAGAACTACTTTAAGATCTTTGGATGCGAGTGCTTTGTTCACAATAACAAAAAAATTCCTCTTGATAAATTTGATGCAAAATTAGATGAAGGAATTTTTCTTGGGTATTCTGAACATAGCAAAGCTTATAGGGTTTTCAACAAAAGAACACTTTGTGTTGAGGAGTCAATTCATGTAGTATTCAAGGAGACTAACCAAACTTTACCAAGTAGAGATGTTGTTGATGACTTTCATGTAGGTGATGAAAACTCTAAACAAGAGAAAGAGAAATAAGGAGAAGAGTCTAAAGAAAAAGAGACCATACAAGATCAAGAAGCTGATGAAACTGAACAAAATCAGATTAAGGAAAATCTTGAAAATCAGCCTGAGCTCACATTGGATCCCCAAGCAAATAAGACTGAAAAAATTAAAGAAGTCTTGAAATAGAGCTACCTAAAGATTAGAGGTACCACCAACATCATTCAAAGGACAATATTTTGAAAAGCCCTTCAAGTAAGCTTACCATAAGAAGTAGCTTCAAGAAAATGATTGGAAATGTGGTTTATGTCAGCCAAAGACAGTTGATGAAGCCCAGCAAGATGAAAATTAGATTCTGGCCATGCAGGAGGAACTAAATCAGTTTGAGAGTGAAGGGAATGGAAGTTCAAAGTAACTAAATATGCGGAATTTTAAAAATTTTGGAAGCATGTAACACTTGCACTAAGTTTGAATCCATTTAATGCCCCAAGAACCAAATCACATGCACTTACACAACTAAACATGCATCATGGATAATATTTTAACAACAATAAAAAAAGACACGTAATCAAATTACAAGTCCTACATACTAAAAGTCAAACAATACTTACAAAACTCTTGAGTTTGTAGAATGCTCGATAAGCTTTTGATTGTTACGATCCACTAGCTCCAAGCTTCCCAAGCGTAAAGCCTCTAGCTTATGACACACGGTTTGCACTTGGTTGATCTTCAAGCACCAACAAGCTCATCACACAAGCCTCTCTTGAATGACCTAAGAGCTTGTGAAAGCCTCTTTGACCTTGAAGGTATGGAACTTAGTTATTGCCCTCAAAGATGATGGTGAAGAGAGAAATCACAACTCTTGTGAACCACTTGAACTTAGGAAAAAGGAAGACACTTTTTCTTTTCCTTTGGTCTATTTTGAGTAAC
>CATIWO010157137.1:0-11339 GCA_949673435.1 Macaranga tanarius | reverse complement strand
AATCACTCATCCCTACATACAACCAACTAGAGCCACCACACGCCATACACCCATGTGTGGCTAGCACAAGTATGTAAGAGGTAACAAACTCTAACCAACCATATGTGGATGACCGTGTCACCTCAGGTCAAAGGACCAAATGCACTATTATGTCCAAGATTGTGATTGTTGACTAAAGTGAATTTCCATGCAATCACAAATCTTATGTCACAAGTTCGATCCATTGATCATATGAATATCCATATATCTATTCTAATATCTCATATCAAGTAGCATGAGACTCACTACCTCCCACTATCGATATCATATACCGATCAAGGAAAATAGACAGAGGTGATTGCTTATGAATTAATACTACTCTTATATTAATCCAATGACTATGAATATTTAATAGTATATGTACTAAATAAGTTTGTCACTCATATTATCAACTCTTGATAATAAACTTATTTAACATAATACTAAGATCAAAATATTTAAATAAACTTAACACTTAATTTAAATGAATATTTTATTACCATAGGGATGAATATACAATATTCACATATAATAATGGCCCTAGGGCATATCTACACTAAAAATCTCCCACTTGCACTAGTGCCATTCGCTACAATATCCAAGGCCTATCTTCTCAAGATGGTGGTCTAACTGTAGCTAAGTAAGTGCCTTAGTTAGTGGATCAGCCAGATTGTTGGCTGAAGCTACCTTCTGCACGATCACATCACCCTTTCCAACAAGTTCCCTGATAATATGAAAGCACCTTTCAATGTGTTTGGATTTTTGGTGAGACCTCGGAGCCATTGCTTTGGTTCTTTTGCCAAAGCAATGGCTCCATTATTATCGCAGAAGAGAGGAACTACTGACTTAATAGAAGGAACAACACCTAGTTCGGAGCTGAACTTCTGAATCCAAATAGCTTCCTTAGCAGCATCTGATATGGCTATGTACTCGGCCTTTGTAGTGGAATCAGTAGTGATATTTTGCTTGGAACTCTTCTAGCTTACTGCACTTCCATTACAAGTGAAGACAAACCCAGAGATAGACTTTCTATCATCCACATCTGATTGGAAGTCAGAATCTGTGAAACCCGTAAGCTGTAAATCACCTCCTCCATAAGTTAAAACTAAATCCTTAGTCCTTCTAAAGTACTTAAGGATAGCTTTAACTGCCACCCAATGCTCCAAGCCTCGTTTGGATTGAAACCTGCTAGTAACACTAACAATATAGATAATATCCGGCTTAGTACACAACATAGCATATATTAGGCTTCCTTAGATGTTTTTGGGGGTGACATCGTCTTGAATCCTGAGAATATAAGTAGCCTCTCCTAAGTCTTTCATTGAGAAGGTTTTAGACAACCATACTTTCACAGAACTCATCATACCGACATCATTCCCAATGAGAAGTATGTCATCAACATACAAGACCATGAAAGTGATTTGGGCTCCCACTAACCTTCTTGTAAACTCATAGCTTATCCTCATTCTTAATGAAATCATAAGAATGGATAGACTCATCAAAATGATGATTCCAACTCCTTGAAGCTTGCTTGAGACTATAGATAAATCTATGAAGCTTACACACTTTTGAGCTTTCCTCGGATTCAAAACTCTTGGGTTGCTCCAGAAAATTATCTTCCTCAATATATTCATTAAGGAAGGCGGTCTTGACATCTATATGCCAAACCTCATGATTATAGTATGCGGCAATAGCAAAAAGAATCTGAATGAATTAAGCATGGCTACCAACGTGAAGGTCTCCTCATAGTCAACCACTTGCTTTTAGTAAAACCCTTTCGCTATAAGCCTAGCTTTGAAGGTCTTTACCTTTCCATCTGTACTAATCTTTCTCTTAAAGATCCATTTACACCCAATAGGTACAATACCCTCAGGAGGATCAACAAGTGTCCAAACTTGGTTTGTATACATGGAATTCATCTTAGTTCTCATTGCCTCAAGCCATCTTGAAGAATCTTTATCACATAAAGCTTCTTCATATATAGTAGGATCATCAACATGAATGCTTTCTTCATGAATATGCAACTTTTGTATATCATAGAGAAAACTGTATCTCTCCGGAGGATGAGATACCCTACTAGTCCTTCTAGGTGTCAGTATAATGACATTCTCAATTAGAATAGGCTCCTCAGTTTGATCAAAGTTCATTTGATCAATTTTTTGGACTTCTTTATATGACTACTCATCTAACATTATCTTCCTTCCTTTACCACTTTTCTTAAGAAACTATTTCTCAAGAAATATATCATCTTTGCTTACAACAATAACTTTTTCAGCAGGAAGATAAAATCAATATCCTAAACTATCTTTAGGATATCCAACAAACCTTCCTTTAATTGATTTCGTATCCAACTTGTCCAATTTCAGCTTTTTAATAAAAGTCGGGCACCCCTAAATCCCAACATATTTAAGACTTAATGTCTTACCATTCCATATCTCATATGGTGTGGTAGGAACGGACTTAGATGGAACTCGATTAAGGATGTAGGAGGCTGTTTGGAGTGCGAAACCCTAAAGTGATATGGGAAGATCGGTGTAGCTCATCATGGATCGTACCATATCTAATAAGGTACGGTTACGCCTTTTGGATATACCATTCAACTGTAAAGTTCTAGGTGGCGTGAGCTGTGATACAATGCCATATTCCCTAAGGAACTATGTGAACTCGGTACTTAAGTATTCACCTCCTTTATCTGATTGAAGAGTTTTAATGTGACACAACAAGCACCACCATACATGTGGCCACAATTAATCATACACACATGGCATAAGAAAAATTTCTCACAAATATCCTTTCCTTTTATATAGACAAATACTCATAAGTACATACATTGTATAACATTCTACACATAATCTACAAATGACCAAACTTTTATACAATGACATTACAAAATACCAAAATGATATGCAGGATGAAGGTTGGTTGCACTAAACTCATTTTGGCCCACCTAAGACTCCAATGCAAGCTTCTAGCTTAGCTTAATCGAGTTTTGAAAAATTAAGACGCAAAGGGGTGAGCTTGCAACTCAATAAGCAATTACTAAAATAATTGTACAAATATCAAACTTAAGAGAAGTTAAACGATCTGGCTTAAAATTAATAAATAAATTATGTTTTAATTATGGTAAGATAATTCCTTTTATTCCTCCAATACTTCTTTATATGACAACTTTTAAGTTCTAACATCATTGGTATTGTTTAGAGTAGGTAATGAAGTCCAAACAATAAGGAAATGAGTAAAATTGATGGAGTCCCTTCATTTAGTTGTGCACAAATTGTGAACAGCCATGTTTGAGTCCTTAAATTTAAGACCCTGGACCTGTACGGCCGTGAAAGAAAGGTACATGGCCGTGCCTGAGCCCTGAACTCAACATCCTGAACCCATATAGCCGTGCAAAAAAGGTACATGGCCATGCCTGAGCCTTGAGCTTAGCACTCTGGATGCACATAGTCGTGCATAAAAGACGCACAGCCGTGCTGAGCACTGAATTTAGTACCTTCACATTCTCTTCCTCTTAGTTACTTCATTAATAAAAAATAATTTACACTTAATTAAGATCCAATGCTACTTTAAAATATCTTAAAGCATACATACAACACCACATCTCAATTCTAAGATACATCATACATAACTATCATCAACTTAGCCGTTCATTCACATAAATTTCATCCATCATTGAATACACACACACAACATAAGATTCATTCATTATATAAACTCAAAGATTACATATCCATCACATAATTTAGTATCCGGCTAGATCCTTCCTCACATAATTACCTCACACTTAGCGGCATGGGCTATATTTCTTACAATCACAATCTCACTTATATGGCCATTTAGTGAGACTATCCACCCGGCTTAGTGTCACTTCACACATATCAATCATGGGTAGTTATACGCCCAGCTCAGCTTGCCCATCACACATGATCAGTGAAGACTTTCTGCCTGGCTCAGTCCCCACTATCACACATTATCATATATCCTCACCTTCCTCATATATTTCACCTTCGTGTGAAATATAACACAATATAATTTAATGCAATTGCATCTCAATAAATCACCATAACAACATTCCACCATTATTCTATTCATGCTCACATTCATAACATTCAACATACTCAATTATAATGTCCACTACACAATACACACACATCTCATCCTTTGCCAATATCATCATTGCCAACAAATCTACACATTTCCAATACATAAAAAAGGTGGAAACTTATTCCACATCATATTCATAATTCCATACATTCATTTAATTTCATTAAAGGAAATACACAATTATACACATAAGAGTTTAGTATATGTACACAACATATATTAGTAATTACTTACCTCCAAGTGCTTCCAACTTCAACAAAGGTCTTTCTTTTAATTATGAGTTCTCTCATTCCCTTTATCACCTTCTACATATAATCATTCATCAATCTTACATAACAAACATTGTACTTGTATCCAATTCAACTAGATACAACTTAAAACTCAAAGTCCAATATAGCCAAATAATATACACACAAGTTCAAAAACTATGATCTCTCTACTGAAGCTAGTATAATGAGTCTACTATCAATTCCAATTAGAATTACTCAAATTAGACATATATAAAATTAGTTATGGATTTTTGAAACAATTCAGGTATAACAGGGCCACCAGTATAAATATTAAAATGTTAACCCCTATTAGACCCTCTTAACCATTGATTCAATCCAAGCTTAAAACATAAAAATTTTAGAAGACTCTCTAAAGTTTTTAGAGCATCTAACCATACTCAATTTGGAGCTCTATAGCTTAAGTTATGGCTAAAACACTATTACTAAAAATAGAGGAAAACAGACATTAAATTGAAACAACCAACCCTAACTCAAATCAACATAAATACATATAAAACTTACCAATTAAGGCTCCAATTGATTAAAAACCTCTCAAGGCTTCTCAAAATTCTTGTTAGATAAAGAAAACAAGATAAAAAATTCTCAAAACTCATCACAATTCACTCTTCTTCTTCCTTACACCAATCTCTACACACTACACCCATACATACACACACATATACATGTATACTCACAACCAATCATAAACTCCCATTTGTACACTAAGGTGTCTCTATAATTAATGCACAATTATAACCATTAAATGAAAAATCTTAATAGTTATAGAATTTATCACCGTAACAACCTCTTAACTCTTTAATGAAATGGGATTATTACATAATAACTCATAACTTTCTATTATGATAACTAAGCCCTATCTTACCTTAAAAATAGGTCCCTCTCTACAATTCATACACACTTCCAAACTTAAATTAAGTCCACTACTCTAATATGTATAAAATACAGTGCATATGACAAGATTACGTACTCTAAAAGGCGGGTGTTACAATTTTCCCCTTTTTAAAGAAATTTTCATCCCTGAAATTTACTACTCACCGTTTTCTGGAAAAAGATCCGGGTATTATGCTTCATTAGCTCTTCTACCTCCCATGTTGTTTCTTTAGGTGAATGATGACTCCATTTCACCATTACTATTAGAATCTCTTTATTCCTCAACTGCTTCACCTTCCGATCTAGAATTTCTACTAGTTTTTTGACATATATTAATCCTTCAAAAATCTCTATCTCAGGCTCTTATATCACGTGACTTGGATATAATCTATACCGTCTCAACATAGACATATGAAATACATCATGGATAGAAGATAATTCTCTTAGCAAAGTTAATTTATATGCCAATAGTCCCACCTTCTCTATAATTTCATACAGTTCCACATATCTCGGACTCAATTTTCTTTTCCTTCTAAGACTTAAAATTTCCTTCCATGGTGATACTTTCAAAAAAAACTTTCTTACTAACTTAATAATCCATCTCTCGATGGTGTCGATCCATATAGCTTTTCTAATAATCATGTGCCGCTTTTAGACATTTCTTGACCACTTCAATTTTATCTACCATTTCTTGTACCAAATCTAGACTTTTAGGTTGTCTCAAACCCTCAACGTCCCAACATATAGGGCTTCTACACTTTCTCCCATACAAGATTTTATAAGGCACCATTCCGATACTAGAGTGATATTCATTATTATAGGCAAATTTCAATAATGGTAAGTGATCATTCCAATTGCCCTTAAACTCTAAGGTACAAGCTCTCATCATATCTTGTAATGTCTGGATTATCCTTTCTAACTGACCATTTGTTTGCGGATGAAAAGCAGTACTAAAGTGAAATTTTATCCCCAAGACTTTTTGTAAACTTTCCTAAAAATGTGAAGTGAATCTCAAATCTCTATTGGACACAATGGATAAAGGAACTTTATATAGCCTTACAATTTTTGTAATGTACAAAAAAGCTAACTTGTCCAAAAAATTACTTACTTGAACCGGTAAGAAATAAGCTAACTTGGTCAACCGATCAACTATTACCCACACTGCATCATGCTTTCAGAAAGTACGGGGCAATCTAATCACAAAATCCATAGTGATTTTTTCTCATTTCCATTCTGGTATTGCTAAAGGATATAGCTTCCCAGTAGGAGTTTGATGTTTTGCCTTTACTTGTTGACAAGTCAAACATTTTGCAACAAACTCTGCTATATCTTTTTTCATTACTGGCCACCAATAAAATAACTTCAAATCTCGATATAATTTAGTGCTATCGGGGTGTATCGATTAAGGAGTAGTATATGCTTTATTCATGATTTGCTTTCTTAATTCTCCGCTATCTAGAACACACATATGATTACCAATCATCAACATACTATCCCTCTTTATGGTAAATTGAGTATTAATTCCTACTTCAACATTTTCTTTCATCTTCTTCAAGTATACATCTTCCATTTGGACACTTCAAATTTGATCCTCCAATAATGGCTTTAATTTGTAATGTAGCCAATAAGTGGTCTTTTCCAATGTTAAATAAAATATTCATTGCCCATAAAGCCACTAAATTATCCATGTTATGACAAATTAATCCAGCAAAGCACTCTCCAGTTTTTCAACTCAAAGCATCCGCTACTACATTTGCCTTTCCTGGATGATACTCGATGGTACAATCATAATCCTTCAACAATTCCATCTATCTTCATTGTCTTAAGTTTAATTCCTTCTAAGTAAGGATATACTTCAATCTTTTATGATCGGTGAAGATAGAAAATGTCTCTCCATATAGGTAATGTCTCTAAGTCTTTAAGGCATGAACAATAGTTCATTTCATAAGACCGCAGTTGTCTAGATGCATATGCTATCATTCTTCCATTTTGCATAAGTACATAATCCAATCCTTATCTTGAAGCATCAGTGTACACCACAAAGCCTCCATTTCCAATTGGTAATGCTAAAACATGAGCAATGGTGAGGGTTTTCTTTAATCTCTCGAAGCTCCGTTGACATGCTTCATCCTAGTGATAAGAAGTATTTTTCTTTAATAAGGTTGTAAATGGTTTAGCAATAACGGAAAAATCCTTCACAAATCTTCTATAGTAACCAGCTAAACCCAAGAAACTTCGAATGTCGGTTACATTTCTAGGTGCTTCCCACTCCAAAATAGCTTTAATCTTTGACGGGTCCGATTGCACTCCTTCTTTCGATACTATATGGCCAAGGAATGCAATTTCCTCCATCCAAAATTCACACTTATTGAATTTGGCATACAACTACTTCTCCTGAAGTACTTGTAAAACTATTCGGAGATGCTTCTCATGCTCTTCCCGACTTAATGAATAAATGAGTATATCATCGATGAACATGAGAACGAATTGATCTAGATACGACTGGAAAATCTTGTTTATCAAAGACATCCTTCAACTGATTAAACAAGTCATCAATTCTTTGAAAACGTTGAAGCATCCTTCAACTGATCAAACAAGTCATCAATTCTAGGCAAAAGATATTTGTTCTTCACTATGATTTTATTTAATTGCCTGTAGTCGATACATAGTCTCATGCTTCTATCTTTCTTTTTCACAAATAACACCGTGCTCCCCAGGGTGATATACTTGGTCTGATAAACTCTTTTTCTAATAATTCCTCCAGTTGCTTCTTCAATTCTTTCAACTATTCTGTATGGAGCAATTGATATCGGTGCCACCCCTGGTATAGTGTCAATCTCAAAATCTACTTCTCGATATGGTGGCAAACCCGACAATTCATCTAAAAATACATATAAAAATTCTCTAATAACTAGTACATTTATCACCCCCATACTATCTTTTGATGTATCAATAATATTAGCTAAATATGCTTTACACCCATCTCTAATCAATTGACATGTTATTGTAGCTGAAATCAGACAAGGAGGAATAGTTTTTCTCTCCCCCACTAACACTATTTTTCTCTATCCCGGAATCTCTATAACTACTTCATTTGTATAGTAATTTACAATAGAATGGTATTTAGACAACCAATTCATCCTTAAAATCACATTGAACTCTTCTAATTTGATGACTACCAAGTTCGTATGCAAAATCATATTATCGATTACTACCGGATATGATCTAACCACCCTATTCACAACTACAACACTCCCGGCTGGCATAGACACACATATATCATGCTTTAAAGATTCCATAGTGCTATAAACTTTTAATGCAAATTCATACGATATAAATGAGCATGTAGATCCAGGACCTATTAACATAAATGCATCGTGACCAAGGATAGTATAGGTACCTGTAACCACATCTGGTGTAATATGAGCTTCTTGTCTGGTTATAGCATACACTCTAGCTTGACTTGGGGTTTAACCAATAGACTTGGTTGGTGTTGAGGTGCTCACTCCAACTCCTCTTCCACGACCTATGCCTCTACTAGTCTATGGAATGTTTTCCCCAACACTACTTTATATTGTCATTTGAGATCCTCCAATACTTATCCTTAATGGGCACTCCCTCATAAAATGGCCTGGTTAGTTACAATGGTAACACACATTAGGTTTTGAACCCCAACATTCTCCGAAATGAAATCTACCACATTTGTTGCACATTGAAGTTGACATGCCACTTGTGGATCTACCTCTAGCAATATTCTTTCGACTATTTGCCCTTCCAATTCCTTTAATAAATATGCTCCCTGATGATTGGCTAGGTTGAATTGACCCACATCCTCTAAAGCTTCCTTGTTGAAACCCATCACCCCTAAATAATGATCCACCACTGGTTCTAGCTGAAGTGGTAAATGCACTAGTAATTCTTTTCCTTTTAGCCTCTAATGCATTTCTCTCCAATATAGTTTCCTCAGCTCTGAGGGTTGTCTCCAGTAAATCCCTGTAGGTGGGTGGTTTTATGGCTATCCATTCTCGGATTTCAAGGTTCAACACTCTTTCAAATTTATCTTTCTTTTACTCATCAGTTGCCACTTCTTTCGGTATATATTTTGAGAGTCTGACAAATTGAACCTCATATTCAATGACTGATAAATCATCTTACTTCAGATTGAGGAACTCCAACTTCTTTCTAGCTTTATAAACAACCAGTATGTATTTATCAGTAAACTCCTTCAAGAAATCAGCCTAGGTTAATGTCTCTGGTACAATTCTACTCCCAGGCACCATCTCCCACCAGTCTAGCGCATTTTACTCAAATAAGGATGCTGCGTAGCTCACTTTCCTCTCCGTTGTACATTCAATTTGATTCAACACTCTCTCCATATTTCTCAGCCATTCTTCTGCAATAATTGGATCAGTAGTCCCAGTAAAAACTTTTGCACCTTGCTTTCTTATCTTCTCATAGTGATTATCTAGAGCACTATCCGTTGGTTTTTAGGTCACCTCCTTCATAATTTGAACAAATTCCTGCATAAATAGAGGATATGTAACTTGTACAGGAGGAGGTTGAGGTTGTGATTATTCAGGTGCACCTACTGAATGCATTGGTGTTTGACCATGTACGGACTCTAATAACGCTGATATGTTGAGCTTGGTGTCCTTCCATCCTGATATATCCAACACACATCAACTATTGGTCACCTATGACTTATGCATGATATGTCATGAATGCAATATGTTCTGATGTCCCAAGGGAATCTCATCCCTGCTATGATGCCACTAAATATGACATCCATAAGTACCACTATATACGTGGCCACAATTAATCATACACACAAGGCATAAGAAAAATTTCTCATAAATGTCATTTCCTTTTATATAGACAAATACTTATAAGTACATATATTGTATAACATTCCACACATAATCCACATATGACCAAACTTTTACACAATGACATTACAAAATGCCAAAATGATATGCAGTATGAAGGTTAGTTGTACTAAACTCATTTCGGCCCACCTAAGGCTCTAATGTAAGCTTTTAGCTTAGCCTAATTGAGTCCTAAAAAATTAAGATGCAAAGGGTTGAGCTTGCAACTCAATAAGTAATTACTAAAATAATTGTACATATATTAAACTCAAGAGAAGTTAAAAGATCTAACTTAAAATTAACGAATAAATTACGTTTTAATTATGCTAAGATAATTCCTTCTATACCTCGAATGCTTCTACATATGCCAACTTTTAAGTTCTAACATCATTGGTATTGTTTAGAGTAGGTAATGAAGTCCAAACAAGAAGGAAATCAGTAAAATTGATGGATTCCCTTCATTTAGTTGCATATGGCTGTACACAAATTGTGCACGGTCGTGCCTGAGTCTTTAAATTTGGGACTTTGGACCTACACGGCCGTGTGAGAAAGGTGCATGGCCGTTCCTGAGCCCTAAGCTCAACATCCTGAACCTGCACGGCCATGCAAAAAAGGTGCATGGCTGTGCCTGAGCCTTGAGCTTGGCACTCTGGATGCACACAACTATGCATAAAAGAAGCACAACCATGTCTGAGCACTGAATTCGGTACCTTCACATTCTCTTCCTCTTAATTACTTTATTAATCAAAAATAATTATACTCAATTAAGATCCAATGCAACTTTAAAATATCTCAACGCATACATACAACACCACATCTTAATTCTAAGATACATCATACATAACTATTGTCAACTTAGCCATTCATTCATATAAATTTCATCCATTATTGAACACACACAATACAAGATTCATTCATTATATAAACTCAAAGATTACATATCCATCACACAATTTAGTATCCAACCGGATCCTTCCTCATATAATTTGTAACACCCACCCTTTAGCACACGTGTGAGGGACATGCATATTGTGTTTTATTCATAAGAGTTAGTAGACTTAATTTAAATGTAAGTGTGGGTATAAGTGTAGAGAGGGATCAAATTGAAAGGTAAACTTGGAGTTAGATGTAGCAATATAAAGTTAAGAGGGGTATTGTGCAATATGCTTTTGGCATTAAGGAGTTTTAT
>CATIWO010157120.1:0-15831 GCA_949673435.1 Macaranga tanarius | reverse complement strand
TTATGTTAAAAAATTCTAATAATTGTCCAATTGTTTAAAATAAATTAAAAATATCAATAAACGAATGCCGAAATTGGTTTTGTGTTACATGGACTCAACCCCATTTATAAGTCCACATGTGTGTTCGTGGGCCAACACTCTCCGGGCCCGTGGATTTCTTAACAAAAACAATACAATCATTCAATTTAAAAATTTAATTTCAAATAATTGATTTATGTTAAAAAATTCTAATAATCGTCCAATTGTTTAAAATAAATTAAAAATATCAATAAACGAATGCCGAAATATGTTTGCACATAATGTAATATTTCTTTCAATTTAAATATTATCTTAGTTTAGCAACAAAAAATGAAGTTGAAATTCCATGTAGCATTTTAGCTTTTAACATGTTATTCCTTATGAATCATTAATGTTACTATACATGTAAACATTATATTCTTAATTCTACTAAATAACTCTCTTAACAAATTATATGATCACGTGTTATCTAAATTCTTAAGCTTTTATATGAGTAACTCTTAAACTTTCAATTGAAGTGGCACCACTTTTAAGCTTATATAGGTGAAGTTCTTTCACTATTTTTGATAGATTAAAAACGCTTGTTATAAAAACTGAACTTTATTAAGAGATTAAACTCAACTCTCAAACCTATGACAAGAAGTATTTATCTCACGTTTGGCCAAATTAAGTACTCAAACATCCACTTATCAATAACTTATTTTTACCCTTTGATGCTAGAGACTATATTTTAGGAGTTCTAAACTATGTTGATTTTACTAAATCCTTGATGGAGGCTTAGTAAACCAATTGACTAGATTTATATAGATTCACAAATGTGAGAGAAATTATCCATCTTTCATTAATTTTCTCACATTGTTATGTGTAACATTTATGTGGCTAAACTTCCAATTTTATATGTATATATCACTATATGCTAAATTTAAGCAACTCTCATCATTCTTGATCAATTCGATGCTTGGATCAAATGGGGTGTTCACTTCTCTTATTAATTATTTTGTTTAAGCGACTAAATTTATTGAGTACTTTCTTAATATATAACGCCAACTAGTTCTTTTAATTTTAATAGTCAAAATTGTACCGATTGTCCAAGATCCTTCATCAAAAATGTGAAAAATAGATTCCTGTTTATTTACATTATGCCCTTCATGACATTGTTCACAATTTGACATATAGACAAATAAATACAATATAATCATCATTTGACTTTATGATAGTTTTCATGAGAATTTTTATTTTAATAATCTCTCACCCTTGATTCCTTCTTGAATCAAGATTTTTTTTTTTTCATTTTAAATAAATTGACATACATACTTCAGTGATAGTATAATTTTTAAGTCCAAAATTTTTTTGTAATGAATGAAATACAATTTCAAAGTGTGTTATCTAAATACAATTTTTAACATAAAAAAATTTAGACTTTGACAATTCAAGTTACCACATATTTTAGATTTAATAACTCATAACTGTCTCATAATCACTGTTTTTAGAAACTTGCAATTTTAAAATTTCTCCGAATTTTGTTTTTGAATAATGTACTTCAATAAACAATATTTCACTTGTTTCTTAACCAAAATATGCAATCTATATATTAATTTAAAACCTGAAATATCTATTTTCTATTGGAGACAATAACATCAATATAAAACATGACCAATACAACAAAACAATTGCATAAAGTATGCTACTCATACCTTTTTTTTTTTTTTTTTTTTGTTTAAACAACACTTGGACATAACAATACCAAATTTGTTACTTGCACATAATAATTATTTAGATTTATTTCTAGGCGTCATAAAATATACTAGAGTATACGTAAAGAGGCCCTAACAACAACAACAACAACTTACGGATTTCTTCTACCTTATCCGAAATTAACAATAATGCCAAAAATTCATACTTTTGCATGTATCACTTGGCTGTGCTATTGTTCATATTTTCTCAAAATTTCGCTTTTAGATTGTTGAAAGAATTTGATAATGTGGGGATTAGAACAACAACAAAAAAAAATTAATATAAGTATAAGCAACAATAAATTAAATAAAGAAAGAAGACGATAAAGAAAGAAGACGAAATTTTCTTTATAATTAGCTTTTTGAAATGCGATCAAATTGCTTTCCTAAAAGTGAAATTTGCTCCCATTTCTTCTTGAGTTTTGTTAAGAGAATTTATACAAATTACCATAATGAATATGACAAACCTTTCGAATTTCTGCACTTAGCAAAGAGCGAAGAAATTCTTAGTAGGAATTAAAAATTTCGTTGTTTTGTTCTTTCTTTTGTTGTTTGATTTTTTTTTTTTTTCATTTCTCTAAATTTCTATATATTTTTAATATCTCCATATATATCAAAAACTACCAAAAGATACCAAAAAGTATATGTACATAAAGTTGGTTATAATTATGGAAGGATACACCCTTTTAAAACACTATAAACATTCAATTTAAAAATTTAATTTAAAATTTTTTTTTAAACATAAAAAATTCCATATATGGACATGTCATTCACCTCCTGTTCCATTCTTCTGCTTCTCAATATTTCATTCTATTTTAGTTATCCATATTCTTCCCAGTAATATATCATATCTTTCTTATCCTGCTTTTAATGTATGGAGATAATACTTTCTTGGAACAAATCATGCAGTGTTTTATTTTTTTTCCTTACATTTCCTTTATCTTTTCAAAATGGATTTCAGGTTGTATTGAAGGAAAATCTGATTCTCACATTGTTCAGAGATGAGGTGAGTGGTGCTATTTGTTGTCAAAATTGCATTCTTCATTATCATATTGGATTTTTGCTGAAACTTCGAACATGCAGTATGTGCTATTACATGAGGAGTATCAATTACATGTTTTGCCCCGGATATTAGAGTCAAAGAAGATGGCTAAATCTGGACGTACTAAACAAAAAGAAGCAGACTTGGAGTACAGTGTGGCAAAGCAGGTTGAGAAAATGATAAGGTATAACAGATACTTTGGATAATTTCGATGGAACTATTTAATCTTGTGTTTAGAATTTACTTGATCAAGGTGAACAAGTCCTAAGACAGGACATTCTGTTATCTATCCTTAAAGACATAGGTTTCCTAGAGCAACAATGTTTAGTTAATTTTTTTCTTTTTCCTATCTGGTTTCTGAAAATTCTATATGAGCCTACAAAATATTGGTAAATGCGCAGTATTTATGTGGATGAATTACTTCCCTGATTATATCGTCAGAGCCAAGTTATGGATTCGAGCACTGTTACCACTGATTTTTTATTGACTTTAAATCCCAGACTCCCACTCAAAACAAAAATTATAAAAGTTTTGAAAGATAATCATGCATGCATAAGTTTAGCAGAAGCAAATTGTAAAGAGTACATAGCATTTTTTGGCAAAAAAGAAGCATCAGTGTGCTTATATATCTTCTAGAAAGAAATTGTAAATGTTGTTTGTCTATTGATGACATTTTAAAGCTTGACTTGAAACTTAGTTCAACAGGACATTGGTGTTGAACAGTTTATTTTCTTTCCAGTGTTTTCAGAAGCCTAATGTGTTAGACATGTGAAAGACATATATATATATATATTTTCATTGAGTCATAATTATAGCACTACATAATTTTTCATTTAAAGTGAATACTCAGTGGCTGGCCATTGTTGGGCTGGCGATGAAAAAATTAATTATGGCATTGAGCTACCAAACTTGATGAATCCTTGACCATCTATATTTTGATAAGCTGAAAAATGAGTGCACTGTTTGTTCTGAACTGCCAGCCATTTCAATAACAATTTATAATGCAAGACCTTCGGAATTTTTCTCTTTCTAGATAATGCAATAAAGTATAAAAACTCTTGTTTTCATTTGTCTGTGTTAGAATTTCTGAAAGCATGGTATTGACACACATTAAAACCTTCTATGTTCTATCTTAAATGATATAAAGAAAAGTAGAAGCAATAGATTAACTTAGTGGATTTCAGCAGCAATGTAATTTGGGAACTGGAAAACTTTTGCAGTGAAGTGCATGAGCAGGCACTTATATCTTGTGATGCTATTCATCGTGAGAGGAGAATATTGCTAAAGCAAGAAATTGGAAGAATGGTGCTCTTTTTCACCGATCAGCCAAGTTTGCTGGCTCCAAATATCCAGGTAAGACTGTCCATATAGCAGACGTCTTCTAACAGGACAGTTAAAGTGATTGATGCTCTTGCAATCTCTTAATTTTGCTTACACTTTCTAGGAAGTTTTCAGAAATATACGTATTCACTTTTACATTTTTCCTAAAATGCTCATTGATTATGTAGCTAACCAGTTGGGTACCTTTGGAGTCTTCTTTGTTATCTGCAAGTTTGGAAATACGTACTAGATGTGGGCTGAAAGTCCTTGGCCTTATCTGAGGCAATAATTATAGAACACTTTGAAGAATTGAAAGCTTCTAAAATGTTTGTGCTCTATTTTTGTCAGAGAGGAATGCTATGAACTTTAGGAGCAATTTATCTTTGCACTATTTCTTGGGAAAAATTGTTGTTTAACTTTAAGTGCGATGTACAGCTTCTGGCATTTCAAAGGTTTATGCTTGTTGCACATTTTTTTCCCTAAAATGCCTGATTCTATATTAAAGATGTGTAAGATCCATTCTCATAATTAACATCTTTGTTATTGCAAATAATTTTTTTTAATTATTTATAAACTCATGTTTTCATGTTTGCATATTATATTTTTACTTATGGAAAAGTCAGACTTAGTAAGGATGTTGTAAGAGTATTTTAGGCCAATCAAGGAACAGGGAAGGATAACAGAATGTAATAAAGGATGAGAAAATTCACTTTTCAATCTCATTCTTCTTAGATATTAATTTGACGTGATTTCCCACAGCATGCATAAAATAATGCTGCTTTCAACAAATTTTCTTAACTCTATGATGTTCCCTACAGATGGTATTCTCTGCTTTGGCTCTGGCTCAATCTGAGGTCATCTGGTACTTCCAACATGTAGGAATTGCCTCATCAAAATCTAAAGCTGCTCGAATAGTACCAGTAGACGTAGTATGTTAGCTTCTCCCTTGAATTACTGAAAAAAAATTCAGTACCATAACATTTCTGTTCCTGCAATGTTTGAATGGGCAATCCTAACTAGTATGGGACATAAAACTGGTTGAGTGGTGTAGTTATAGGGCCAACAGTTGCCAAACTTGTAAAATATTTATACTTAAAATGGTGTTGTTTTTGGCTGCAGGATCCAAGTGACCCAACTATTGGTTTCTTACTTGATGGAATGGATCGTCTTTGTTGTTTAGTGCGCAAATACATTGCAGGTTAGAATGTTCTTGATGGAAGCAAATTTTTTGTTTCTGTTTCCACTGCCATTATACTTTGTGCTGATTTGAAACATGTGGTCTATGTAAAAAAAATCCAAATATACAAAACTGTTAAAAATGTGCAAAAAAGAGGTGTACTTCTCACAAGTTCATTACCTTCTTTTGTTGGGGTGGGGGTGGGAAAGCAGTTGCCTTTTGTGATGACTTATACTACTGAGCCTTAGACATTGCGATGCTCTGAACGCTTAATCTATTGCACATCCTTAATAATGACCACCTTCATCATTGTTGATTACCTCTCTTGATTTATAAGTTATATGGTGCTTCAAGCTGTTTTAAATTTATCTGTGGTACTTATGTCAAGTAAGAAGTAGAAGTTACCATTGATGCATATCTTCCTAAAGTGTAGTGTGCTTTGGAATAGTATATATAATGATAGTTGTTACTTGTGATAAAGAATGATAGTAGCTGTAAAATGATTGTGAACTTGAAGCACATAAGGGAAGGAATTTCCATTTTGTCTGCAAAATGGTATTTTTTAGGTGTTTGGAAGTCTTAGGCAATGGAAAATTAAGCAAGAGAGTAAAAGACTGCTCTTCCATCCTTGCTCGCCTGTAGGTCTAATATTTATAATTTATTAATGTTCAACTGCAAAGTGTGAGCAATGCAATTATAGTGTAATCGTGTACAGCTATTAACTTATGATTCACCTTTCTGAATAAGAAATGCAGGGTAGCTACTATTTAGTAGTACCAATTTGTATTAACAGAGAGTGTACACAGCTTTACCATAGCTATGGAAGTATTATACTTAATAAAAGTGGATATTGGTGCTCCAATGTTCATTGCTGTAACTTTATTTTCTCTTAATATCAGCATACACTTGATTTTGCAGCTGCTATATGTTGCTATGCTCTTTCATTTATTCATAGGCCTCTTATATAATATGGATGGAAATCTTGAATGATGATGCAGCTATTCGAGGATATGCATTATCATACCTTTCTTCATGTGCTGGTAGAATCCGTTTTTTGCTGGGAACTCCAGGAATGGTGGCTCTTGATCTTGATGCTAGCTTGAAAGGGCTTCTACAACAGATAGTTCAGCATCTTGAAAACATACCAAAACCACAGGGCGAAAATATTTCTGCCATCACATGTGATCTATCAGTAAGAAATCTTTCTAAACCATACTTTATATATTTCATGGTGACATTTTCTTATTTGAATTGATGCCTCATTCTTTTTTTTTTGTAGTACTCTGATTATGATACAGAATTAGATACCATCATGACAAAATTGAAAGACATCCTATTTTTAGATGGTTGAAGCTTGAAAAGTTGTAATCAGTCTAGTGTTGTTTGAAAGAAAACAAAAAGTACAGTCATTGTACTTTATCCTCTCAACTCTTTAATAGATGAAGCCTATATGACATTCAATATACTGTCACATGCCTTTTGGGTTTTTATGCATCTCTTTTTGTATCTACTTGTGATTTTTGCTTGTATGCATCTGTATCTAAACATGTATGCCACTGAATTTAACTTTCTAGTGCATGTTCTTTGTTTTATGTAGCTATGCCAGGGTAGGTATTGGCACTACTAGGAACGGTCATTGATATAAGAATGCATATATCTTGACTCTGTGTGCGTGTGCATCCTTTTTTTTTACTTGTATTTCTATAAATCCTTTTCACTATATTTCTTTGGGATAAATACAAAATGGTACCATGTGGTTAGATGCTATTTAATTTAAAGATTTGTGATTTTTTTCTCGACATTTAAGGATATGTGGTTTCATTTTACTTGCATTTTAGTACTCTATTAACTAATATCATCATTATTTTATGATAAATGTTAATATAACATTAATTTTTAATGATGAATTATTTTATACGTGATTTAACATCAATCTAACTATTTGTATACTTAAAAAATATTACAATTTGATTTTGAAAATTGTTTCTTGTATTAATACTAAAATTAAAATGCGTATTAATCTTATTTATTTTGAGTTCATTTTAATTAGTTGAATGTTATATTACTTAGTAAATAATTTTACTATTAAATATTCATATTATTTTAACATCACATTATATATTTTAACAATATTAGTGAATAAAGTACAAAAATGCAAGTAAAAATAAACCAAAGGTCCTTAAATGTTAAGAAAAAAAAACCTCAAATTGAAAAAGCATATAATCTTAGGGTACTTTTTTGTACTTTTCCCCATTTGGATTACTTTTAGTGTTTGGTAGAAACAAAAGTAGTCTTGTTGTGCTCTTAACATACAATTTTTTTCCGGTGTCAATTAGGTAGATAGATTTTAAGTTTTTCCATACTGCATTGCAACAGTTCATATTGCAGTTCAAATTGCTTGTATCTTAGAGTACATATTTCACTAAACATCAATGAGCAGACTTTTTAAGTAATGTTTGCTTGCGCTAATCAGCATGCTAGTAATTTAATACTTAACAGTGGACATCTCTGTGACATCATAGAACCAGTTCTTGCTTCACTTGTTAGAGAGAAGAGAGCATAGTGGCACTTGATTGCATATTGCTGGGTCAACATGTCAGCCAGCCTTAAGAACTCTATTAAATAAAATGTCCATGTGTAGAGCCATTAACAAGGGGCTGAATCTGCAGTGTCAGTGACTATGTGGTAAAACAAGAGGGCTTCTTTCTTGAGCATCTTAACTGCATAGTCACAACTTGGATGAAAAACTTTATCATGTGGATTTCCTTGGAAGTAGCCTTCTCAGGGGGTTTGGCCTACAACATTTTATTTTTGGATGAAATGGAAGTATTCTCTGCCCT
Organism: Macaranga tanarius; assembly: GCA_949673435.1. Taxonomy (NCBI): domain Eukaryota; kingdom Viridiplantae; phylum Streptophyta; class Magnoliopsida; order Malpighiales; family Euphorbiaceae; genus Macaranga; species Macaranga tanarius. The sequence goes on along the minus strand of CATIWO010157120.1, from coordinate 7,701 downwards.
GGTGGTCTGTCTGTACTACATGAATAGGGTGATTGTGATGCATATTTTTCATAGGTGCAACATCTATGACATGAATTACTAATGAGTCATTCCTAGCATTCTCAGAGGGGTAGGTTTATATATATAAATATATATTGCTTGTTTCTGTTTTAAACCTTAATTTTGGCTAGTTTCTTAAAAGAACAAACCTTGCCCTGAATTTGGTCCTCAAATGTCTTTTGTTTTTTGATGCTGAGGAGCTAGTGTTATCAAAATCCCAATTCGACTGGTAAATTCGGACAAGTCCAAATCCATGAAATTGTGGTAAACTAGCTTGTAAACGCTGTAAAATGGCACCAACAAATGTTGAGATCAGTTGGCAGGGGCTGTTTTTGCTTAAGGGATGTCTCAGTTTCAAGTCGTAGTGTATGCAGTTACATTAAATTAGTTGTTGAGAGATTTTTGCCACCCAGAAAAGGCAAATAGAATAATTAAATTAGGAAAAATTTTGGAAGAAAAGGAGAATAGGCACCCAAAAAACAAGAAAAAGAATTAAAATCGACAAAGAATAAAAAAGAAGATATATTTGTAGAAGAAAAGGATAAGAAAGAAGGTAGAATGAAATGGCAGAGTGGGGGAGGTGACGGCTGGGCAGGAAATAGAGTGTGATGGGTAATCAATGGTAGCTTTTGGTTATTTCATTGGGCCTAGTTTGTTCAATTGAGCATTTAAATTTAATTTAGTATATTTGCTTGTATATTTAATTAAATCAATTTATAATTTGACTACCTAAAAGTCCTAGAATACAGATTGATTTATCAAACTTAAAATATAATTTTGTTTTAATGTAAATTAATTATTTAATTAATAACAATTTAAAAATTTAGAATAAAATATTCAAATTTATTCATTATTTTAACATTTATATTTTAAAAATTTGGCTAAATATTTCTGAATTGGACTATTTTAGGTAGTATGTAAAATCTTAGGATTTTTATATCCCTTTCTAAAATTCTATTTTTATGAGCCTCGATTTTTCTCAGTTAAGAAAAATGATTTTGACTACCTTGTGGGGAGCTAGATTTTATGTAACCAACCCCACATTTTCAATATAATTATAATTTTTTTCTCGCTTTTGTAGACCAATAATTCTTATCTTGCCAAGCTCCATAGAGTTGGAAAGAAACCGCAATAGGTATTTAGATTTTGTTAGGGATTGTTTTTGTGATGTGGCTTCAAAAGGTTCGGTCCTCTGTATTTGCCCCAACTTTAAGATAGTTATGCTGAAGTATGAAGCTTGAGCTTCCCAAATTTGATTTTTCTCTTACCATGGATGATACGGATTTCTCTTGAACTGTGCTGTGTTCTTAAGCACTCTTTATTGCCATGTATGTTTTCATTTCCCATTATTCTTGTTCTTGCTACAATATGTATTTTCAAATGATGCTTCTAATTGCAGCACATTTTTCATTGTCAAGCAGGAATTTCGTAAGGATTGGTTGTCAATATTGATGATTGTCACGTCTGCTAGGTCATCTATAAACATAAGACATCTAGAAAAAGCTACTGTCTCCACCGGAAAAGAAGGCTTACTATCAGAGGGAAATGCTGCTTATAACTGGTCCAGGTATTTTGGAAATTTTTGTGCAGCACTTTAGCAAACCCTAATTATGGAAATATTTTTTTTTTGGAAAAATGAAATAGTCCAGTTAAAAACTCAATTTGATTGTTTGGTGGCTGTTAGAAGTTTGTGCATGTGAGCTCATGGTTGTTGTGCTTCATTGCACATAGTGAGGCACATTCATTGCACATTTTGAAGATCACAAAGTTATGCGTAGGCTTGGTGCTCTAGGTGCAAAAAAATTGCCCATGCTCTTATTGTTGGTAACATTATAACATAAATCAATAAGCAAGTCTTGTGTTTTTTTGGCCTAATGGTTTAAAAAGACCAAATCTTTTCAACTTGTTGCAAATTTAGCTCATTGTTTTAATCTTGGAATAAATGTCTTGATTTTGCAACTTTTTGGTAAATTTAGCCCATTATTGACTTTGGTCAAAATTGAGGTAGAGATGCTGACATGACATCCTAGATAGCATTATTGATGTGAGTTTTATTGCCACATCAACTTCATATTTGTATAGAAAGACCAAATGTTTCCAATTTTTAGCAAATTATATATATATATATAATAACATTCATTAAACACTAAAATATATTAATCTAATTACTAAATTACTTCAAAATAAAATAATATTTACATAATTAATAATTTAAAATATTATTAAAATTAAAAATATAATTAATGATATTTACAGAATTTATTTTATTTAGTTAAGAAAAATATAGAATTATTTTTCAATTTGTTTTCTTTTTTATTTAGGAAAATACTAAAGAAATATATTTTCAAGTTGGAAACGTGTTCCTAATTTTTCAAATTTATAGAAACAGCCCCGAAATGTTTTTGAGGAGTTTCCTGAAGTTTCTGATATGGAAACGTTTCTGAAGTGCAGAAACGTCTGTTGGTAGAAGTTTCTGTGCATCATAGTTGTTCTGTTTTCATGGTAAATGCATTATTCGTTAGTATGAAGATTGTTGATATACTAGATAGCACAGAAATGGAAATGCCAAAACATGGAAATGGATATAAGGAAACAACATTTTCAAAAAAATTATAGGAAACCAAATATTGGGGGAAACATATAAACATTAAAAAGCATTGGGCTATGTATAGAAATATTAAAAATATAGGGTTACATAGATATATTAATATTAATTGTGCATCGAATATCTAAAAATATTATTTGCTCAACTAAAAATTACCACCAATCAGTATTCAGTTATTAAATCATTAAAAAAAGGTGATATGAAACAATCAAGTCTTTAGAATTAGAAACAAAGAAAAATTAGTGCGGACAAGTTCCATATAATAACTTTTAGTACTCAATAAAAGACAATACTTTCAAATATGAAAGTAATAATACAGGTCATGACATTTTTTTATTGGAGCATTAATCTATTTAGGAATTTGCAGTATTGCTTTCTCATTGATTTTCTTTCTTTGTCCATTTTTTAAAGCTGGTTTCTAATTTTCATAATTTATAGAAAATGGCCCCAAAACATCTCCCAAAAAAAGTTTCCTGGAGTTTATATTCTGTTGGCTGAAGAGAGTTTCTGTGCGTCATAGTTCGAGTTTACAAAAATAATGTGTATGGATCTCTTTTGATACAGATGTGTTGATGAACTGGAGTTTCAATTATCAAAGCATGGAAATCTGAGAAAACTGTATTTCTATCACCAACACCTTACAGCAGTGAGTTCCTTTCCTTCTACTCTCATTTTAAAGTTCTGGGTCTTGAAGGTTGGGCCCTTAATATCTTTTTGGGGCTTATCAGCCTCCCATATAAATTTCCCCTTCAGTCATGATGAAATCTGAGATTATGTGCATTTCAGTTACTCATTCCTTTTTTTTTTTTTTTTTTTTTGTTGCATTTCTTGCTTCCTCCCCTATGCATAAGTTACCTGTATGCCTCTCTTTTGCGCATGAAGAAACAGTCCATATGTAACCGTGTACTCACATAACTTTCATATAGGTCTTCAGGAACACTATGTTTGGACCAGAAGGACGTCCTCAGCATTGCTGTGCATGGCTTGGTGTTGCCAGTAGTTTTCCAGAATGTGCTTCTCCAATTGTTCCTGAAGAGGTGATCCATTATTAACTTATTTTATATGGAGTTTGCATTGAACAAGATAAGTGATAATTTATTACTAGTAAAAGATAATCTTGATGTGATCTGTGAATCTATTTCAACAAAAATTCACATGGTATGAACTCTAAATCATGGTTTTGATATTGATAGTGTATCGGCTGATACATAACATGATTTTTTGGCCTTCTGATAAATTCTTTAGCAATATGTTATCAGTGATTGAAAAACAACTCATTTTCCTTTTTTTTTTAAAAAAAAAATTCTGCCCTCTTTTTCGGGAGGAAAATGAGGCGGGAATGACATGATATTTCTGTGTTGCTGCAAGCAGGTTACCAAGATTGGGCGAGATGCAGTGTTATATGTTGAATCCCTTATCGAATCTATCATGGGAGGATTGGAGGGCTTGATCAATATTCTTGATTCTGAAGGAGGGTTTGGTGCCTTAGAGACCCAGGTTCCTGCCTAAAATTAATTCTATAGTATGTATTGAATCTATTGTTGAGCCCATGTTAATTGAATTTTTTTTTTTTTCAAATTTTCAGCTTCTTCCAGAGCAGGCGGCTTTTTATTTGAATAATGCATCTAGGGTATCAGTTCCTTTGACAAAATCTCCCAAAGGAGCTCTGAGTTTTCCTCTGCCTGGGCATGAGAGCTATCCTGAAAATAATAATTCTATAAAAATGTAAGGCATTTCTAGTCTATTCAATTGTCCTCTGGAGAAAATGCAAGGCTGCACTTGCGTATTGATTTTTTTCCCCTTGATTTCAGGTTAGAAGCTGCAATGCAAAGGTTGACCCACTTATGCTCGGTTTTGAATGACATGGAGCCAATTTGTGTTCTAAACCATGTCTTTGTTCTGAGGGAGGTGAGGCAGGCCATTCCTTTCTTTTTTTTTTTTTTTTTCTTTACCAATCTTTTTCATTCCATTTGATTATATGATAACATTCCATTTGAAATCTGATTTAATTTTATAATAATTGTTTGAAGTATTTGAGATTCTGCTCCTTATCTTAGGATTGTCTGCCTTTCATGTTTCATGTTTCATGTTCACTTCTAGAGGTGATAAAATTTGATCACCATGCAGCAGTTAAAATTGAAGACTTAATTGTTATACCCAAAAAAAAAAAAAAAAAAAACAAAAAGAACTTGCATAAAATGAATGATTTAAGAAAATAAAAGAATAGGTGATTATGGAGGTAGAAATTTGGTAAAAAAATGAAAAACCAGCAATAAATGCATGGGATTTCTGCCAATATATCTCAGATTTGAGTCCTGTCAGTTGGGTGAGGTGGGTTTATGGGATGAGGAGAGCTACCCGCATCATGCAACTCATGTAAAATTCCAAGACAAAAAATGTCAAGTAAACTCTGTTGGTGGATTCTGCTTCCTGCCTACCGTCCCAGGATTCTTGATTTGAGTAATAGTTTCAAGTTAGCATAATTTTACCTGCTTTGGTTTCCCAATTCTGTAATATAAAGCTTGGCTCTGTTTCTCTAGTCATCTCCCTTTCAGCTAATTTGAGCGATAAGAAAACATTGGAAGTGGAAAACTACTACTGTGCAAGCAATGCTATCTTTGTTCTATATTTCATTTTACTGTTTCCTATGTTCCTCCCAACTCAAATGCTTACATACGGTTGATGAGACCACAATTGAAACATGTCATGATTTAATCCAGTGGTCAAGTCTATAGCAAATTTCTGCTAGATGCCTTAGTATGACTGTACTAAATGGTGCTGCTATGTGTGCGCATACACTGAATCAGGAACAAATGTAAACTTTTGGGAAATTTTTTTTTTTTTTTTTTGGAATTTTGATTTGACATTTGGTTAAAAATTGATCTTCATTACATCATTTTAATCCACAAAATGCATTGCATCTTCTTCTTGGGATGTTGTGACATTTAAGCTTCATGTGCAGTACATGAGAGAGTGCATCCTTGGGAACTTCAGGAGAAGGTTGCTTATGGTGCTAAAAACTGACAATGATCTTCAACGCCCTTCTGTCCTAGAGACACTCCTTCATAGGCACATGAGCATAGTCCATCTAGCAGAGCAGCATGTAAGCATGGACTTGACCCATGGTATTCGAGAAATGCTACTCGCAGAGGCCTTCTCAGGACCAGTTTCTTCTCTTCACTTGTTTGAAAAAGCATCAGAGCAACTCACTGGATCAGCGACTGAAGTTGTATGCAACTGGTACATAGAAAACATTGTCAAAGATATATCAGGTGCTGGAATCTTATTTACACCAATGCACAAATGCTTCAAAAGCACAAGGCCTGTTGGTGGATATTTTGCAGAGTCAGTTACTGATCTCAGAGAACTGCAAGCCTTCATCTGTATTTTTGGTGGCTATGGGGTTGACAAGATGGACAGAATGATGAAAGAACACACTGCAGCGCTTTTAAATTGCATTGACACATCATTACGTTCAAATCGGGAAGGGTTGGAGGCAGTTGCTGCTAGCATGCATTCTGGTGATAGAATTGAAAGAGAAGCATCTTTGAAGCAGATTTTGGACTTGGATACAGTAATTGGATTTTGTATCGAGGCAGGACAAGCGCTTGCTTTTGATCAGCTTCTTGCTGAAGCTGCTGGAGGTGTGCTTGAAGAAGGTGCACCCTTAATATATTCACTACTTTCTGGCGTAGTTAAGCATATAGCCGAAGAGATGCCTGAGAAGAAAGAAATTAGGAGGATAAGGGGGGTGGCAAATAGCATTGGTATAGTTGAGGATCATGATTCTGAGTGGGTAAGATCAATTATGGAAGAGGTTGGTGGTGCAAATGATGGATCATGGACTTTGTTGCCTTATTTATTTGCCACCTTCATGGCATCGAATATCTGGAACACCACTGGTTTCAATGTCGACACGGGGGGTTTCAACAACAATATACATTGCTTAGCAAGGTTGGTTTTTGTTCTCCCACCATATATTTGAATTGGTTTGACAGGATAAACTCCTGAATAAGTAATGTCCAATACTTGAAGGTTGTAGAAGTTATACAGATACATGCTAATGATCTGTTTCATATACATTTTTTTTTTCTTTTGTAAATTTTTAACTGAAAAGCTGGATCATGTTCTCTGTTTGCAAATGCCTTATGATCTGTGCTATGTGATCTTGCAGGGGTAACATCATTGTCTGTAGAAACTGACTTGGTTTTACTGGTTTGAACATAGATAAAGTTAGCCTGTTAGGCTTCTTTGTGCCTATCCTGTAGAAACTGATACCTATGAAATGTTGATTGATCATGTATTTACCTTTTATGGGCTCAGAAAAGCATTTCAAAGAACCAATACTAATGTTTGTTCTATGCACATCAAATCTTGCTGGCAGATGCACGAATGCTGTGATTGCAGGAAGTGAGTTTGTGAGAATGGAACGGGAACATCAGCAGAGGCAGGCTTTCTTTAACGGTCATGCAGGCGAGGCTTTGGATCCTGAGATGCATAGCCGTTTGTCAGCTGAAGCGAGTATAAAATCTGCAATGCAGCTTTTTGTCAAATTTGCTGCTGGAATTGTGCTGGATTCCTGGAGTGAAGTTAATAGGTAAATATTTGTGAATGCACACAAGTACATGCATGTTCACATTTCTTCTGTGTTTAAGTGTGATCTTATACTACTTTTGTAGTCTCATCTGAACTTCTCTAGTATGATCAAGTCTTGGTACTACTGAAGTATGTCAGGGAAAAAGTAATGACAACTTCATTGGTATTCGGGCAATGCAAACCTTCATATCTGATGAATGCTCGACTTCCTTCAAACCTACAAACACAAGAGAAAACCTTGAGCCTAGGATCTCTGATCCGTAGGTTCTCCGATGCTTAAGTTAGAGAAAGTCTATTCAAGATGAAATATAATGTGAGATATGAGCCTATATATAGGCATAAGAAGGACATACCTAGTCCTATTTGGATTAGTATCATGAGAGTCCTAATTCCTTATCAATTAGGTCTCTTTAGCCTTGTTGATCAGAGTCCTTTCAGGACTTGGATTCGTATGTGTAGGA
>CATIWO010157119.1:0-31960 GCA_949673435.1 Macaranga tanarius | reverse complement strand
AAAATCATAATTCTACATATCTTAATTAATTAAATAGTATACCCTGATTCCTAATAATGAAGATTCATTACTTATCAAATACAGATTCATCACTTTTAATACTAAAGTTCATTACACTTAAATAGGTTCATTAGTCCAATACACGTTGAAATTTCTAAACGCTCAAAGAAAACACGTTGAAATCTCTAAAAAAAAACATGAAAAGAAAACGCTCTCAAATGTGAATCTCTCAAAGAAGAAAAAAATCTCTCAAACAAAAAAAAACGAGACCGATAAGCAAAGGAAACAAGAGAAGAAAACGGAAAAATAAAGTTAACAGCGTCAACTTTAAAATTCAATTTGTCTTTTAATTCACACGTGTGAAACGGGTCTGGTCCATAATGCAATATGGACAGGGGTCCATAATATAATTTGCCCTAATCTGCCCACTTTAAGGATCATCATATATTTACAACTAATATGGGCTTGTCTCTCCAACAAAATGGCCTTAGCCATTTGGTTGATGGCTCCCCCTTAATTTTATGCCTCTCATATTTTCTTCTTTTCAATGTGGGATTGCTCCCATCTTTCATTTTCTAACACATACAACAAAGAAAAATGCTATACAAATGTGAAAAAAAATTATAGAAATGAGAATAACAAATACACATGGAAAAAAATATACAAGAGGTGAAAAATAGCTGCTTTAGAAATTCAAGAGCCGTATCTACAAGAATGGCGTTTCTATATATCACCCTGCCTTCCAGGTTGCCCGTTTTACACAACCAACGTGCCCACCATTAGGAACATAATTTGTCAGGATGCATGGCCCATGAATTAAATAATATCCATCACAAAAAAAAAAAAAGGTTGATTGGCCTCTTTCTGCTGCAAAACTCTTGAGTGGTTACGAAACTTGCCTCATTTCTCTTCCTAATCTATCCGAGGCAGAAGTCAGCTTCTCATCTAATGCAACTAGAGGCGTACAAAAATAACCGAAAACTGAAAAATTGAACCGAATCAGTTAGTTCGGTTCAATTTTTAGAAATAAAATATTAATTCGGTTTTCAGAGTAAAAAAATATAATAAACCGAATTTTTTGTATATTTAAAATTTTATATATATTTATAGGTCGGTTTGATTGGTTTAGTACTAATATTTTAAATTTTATTAATAATTTTAGTTTCTAAATATATAAAACTCTTAATAAAATTATTTACTACCAAAAAAAATCTAACAAAACGTATTTAAATATATTTTAGAGAATCGGTTCATTTGATTTTTTTAAAAAATTAAAAAATATAAAAAATATAAAAAATTAACATTAATATATCTTATAAATCTTATTAGAATATTGTAAAATTATATAAATAAAATAACTTTAAAAATAAAAAGTGAAAATAAAATTAAAAAAGAAAAGTAACCGAACCGAACCGAAAAAATTTGGTTCGCTTCAATTTGGTTTTAAACATTTTTAAATCGAACCAACTTTTGCACACCCCTAAACAAAAGTCAAAATCATACAAATATCTCTATCGATATTAAGAAATTTATTTGAAATAATAAACTTCATGTTAAAATGATAAAATAATAAAAGCACAGAATTTGTAAGATTCAACATAAAATTATTCGTCATATGCTGATATTTGAGGATGAGAAAAAAATAAAATTTATTAAAAAATTAAAAATGTACAAATAAATATGACTAAACTAAAAAAATTACATGTCAACGTACTCTTAATTTAGTGGCTAAGATTTTCATTGGCAGTGTAGAGGGTCTCGAGTTCGAGTTTCATCCCCTCTTTTTTTTTCTATTAAAAAAAAACTAAAAAAATTACACTATTATAAATGACAATTGAAATAAAACGGATGAAGTATTAGTTAATAGTTATTAGTTACTGACTATCATCAAAATCTGCGAGATTTAAACTTATATGTAAAATAGCATGCCAATGAGATTTCGGTCTAATAGTTACAAATAAGGCTCAAAATTTAAAGATTTTTTTTTCAGTTCTGACACATTATATATATGGTTAGGACAATAATTGCGACACTCATCGTAAATTTTTTTTTATAAAAATACTCCCATAATAAGAGAGCATTTAATTTTTTTTTTTTGCCTGGACTTTTTTGAGTTAGTGCACGCGCGACACTAACCCTTTTCCATTATGGTTATTTGTTTAGATTCTTAGGTATTTGTTTGTTATATATATATATATATATATATATATATAAAGCTCAAAATTTAAAGATTTTTTTTCAGTTCTAACACATTATATATATGGTTATTTGTTTAGATTCTTATTGTTTAGATTCTTAGGTATTTGTTTGTTATATATATATATATATATATATATATATATATATATCAGCTGATCAAGCTAGAGCTCATGAAGCCATTTATCGAGCTACAATTCTTGATTAGAGATACCAATTAACGTTTTAGATTGGAGTGTGATGGCAAATGGCGTAGCGAGTTAAGGTATTTATAGATAGAGATATAAGCACAAGTTGAGTTTTAAATGTCCCAAACATTAGCCATGCGGATACCGTCCAGGAGGCATAGAATCAAGCATATCTGGCACCAAATGATGAACTTTATTATTATTATTATTTTTTGTTAAAAAACATGAACCTTAACCAACTTGTTGGCACCATGTCTAAATAAATAAATAAAATCATTCATTTAATTTTTATTTTATTTTATTTTTTTGCAACTATGCAGTGTCCTCATATCATGTTCGATGCAAAATTAATTTTTTTTATTCATGTTTTGTAGGTGGTAGGTGGTATTTTAAATCTCCTTTTTTATGAACATCAACACATCATGCTTATCTAATGGGTTGGATGAATCCGGTTCCATTATTGGACTTAATTTTATTCAAATATCGTTTGCTTCATCACAAATATTCGAATTTTCTTTTCATTTCAAAACTAGCAAAAATATAAAAATTTAAAAAATGCAAATTTATCTTTTCTAGTTGTATTAAATTTGAGGCTTTTAAGAATAAGTAATTCTCAACTTTTTCTTGTTTTAACAGATTGACAAGGTTTAATTAGGTCACAAGAAAATAAAAATTAAAATTCCCGCGTGGTTTTTCTATAGTAATAAATAATATATCGAGGTCCTTACTTCACATAATTATCCATATATACACGTAGAATTTATTAATTATTATTTGTTGCATTAACATAAATATTTTTCCTAATAAACTTAAGATTATTAGTATCATAGTTGTTTGCAGACTCTCAAGTTCAAATTTCAATTGAAGGTAATTAAAAATAATATAATAATATTAATAATTTATTTTGGTTTACATGTATGAAAATTAACTTTTGTTGCCTTGGTATTTTGATAGCACTCACAAAAATTAGTAAAATTAATCAATTATTTCGGATAATTTAGTGATATATATTAATGGCATAAATAGGCCAAAAAATCCCAAACGAAAATACAAGAAGATTAAAAACTAAATAAAAAGATAGCTTATTATTACAAACAAGGAACAAATTTATCAGCAGATCCGTTGAGGAACGTTCCTGCCACATTCGTTGAGCAGCAAGTTGACGCTAAGAGAAATGTTTATTGTAGCGGATATGCCCAAAATGCCAGCTTCAGTGGCTGTGCAAAGGCAAACAGCAGCCTCAACTTCATCGAGACCACGAATGAGGCTGCAGCAAGAGGAGTCTGATGGGTCGCCAAATACAACACCCGTCAAAATATTCAACACATCAACACATGTGCCTAGCTGTGAAGGGTCCATTGGGCAAGACATGGAGCTCGCCAACTTGAAGAAGAGAAGATAGAGGGCTAGGAGAAGGGCTGTGGGGGATACAGCTCTTGAAGCCATATTCTTAGACAGTATTTGATTGTGAGATGTATGATTATATGAACACTCTCAAGTACTATTGGATATTAAGAACAAAAATTTATTGTGTTCTTAAAATTCTCAAAATGTGAAGCATGCATATGGGTTATATCATTGGCTATGTTATTGGGCACGTGCTTGCCAATGCAATCGTTGTATGTATATAGCTTTAAAAATTTTCTAACAGTTTCTGTTCTTTGGAGTTTTCTATTTTGGTTAGTTGGCAAATTCTTCTCTTCACAAGCTAATAATGAGAATAATCTTGCATTAATGCATTATTTGTTCATATTCTCTTATATATGGTTTCTTTAGTACTGCAAGTGCTGATTATCTATTATTAAAATTTTTTGAAGTTAATAATTGGAAACTACACATTGGATTTTAATTATTTATCATCTCATTAAGTGTAGATATATGTTCTTTTCTCATAAATCCATTTTGCAGTAGACCCAGTTCTTTTAGAATATATAATGAGAATTTTACCTTTAAATTAATTTCATATTTACTTCTAATATTTCATAATTCAAATCAGGTAAAGTTCACAAAGGATTAAACTCTCACTCATGACATTTATTTCTCTATACAAAAAATTTTAACTCAAATTCAAATTTCTCACTACTTGGACCAAGAATTGATAAAACAAATGATATAATTTAACATAAGGGTACAACCATACAAATTACAGTGGATATAGGAGAAGACAATAGAAGCCTTCCATGGAACCACAAAATAAATAAATAAAGGTAACATCTTACGGATTGAATGTCCATAGCACAGGCCAGGAAGAAAAATAAAAACACCCCGAAGTCTCAAACTTAACAATATTAGTAGAAGCAGAATTTAAATCATATGCCATACTCATGCACACACGAATCCTTCCGGCACCTGTTTACCACAGTAGTTGAGCAACAAGCTGAGGTCAATTGGAACACTTAATTTAATGCCTAGGAGACTAGCTTTGATGGTAGTGCAAAGGCAAACAGCAGCTTCAAGATCAACAAGACCACCAATGAGGCTGCAGCAAGGGGACTTTGGTGGGGTACCAACTGTTACACTCAACAAATCTTTGAGTAAGCCGATGCATACACCCAACTTTAGGCATCCCTTGGGCATTTAGCAGGTTCTGGAGACTCAGGAACCGTTGGTGGGTAGTTGGGTTGATCAGGTTCATAGCCTTGTAGCTCTGGTGGTGGTGGTGATGATGGTGGGTAATATGTAGAGCTAACCAAATTGAAAAAGAGAAGATTGAGGGAGAGGAGAAGGGCAGTAGAGGCTACAGCTTTTGAAGTCATTTCTCAAACACTAATCTTAGAATTCTGAAACTGTCTTTAAGAACTGAACTTTTGTAGGTCTGAAGAATTTGAATGGAAATGATGAAACGGGCTAAGGGATTTATAGATTAGGATTAAGTATAATTCTCAACCTGAGTGCACACAACAAAAGTCTCAGCCTTCTCCGCCCAAACCAAATCATGCAAAGTTGTACTCAGATTTAGCCAGACTTACGTGCGGGCACATCTTAAGCATATATATGAGTGGAGCGACCATAGAAGAATCTGTATCTCTAACATATTCTTAAATTCAATTATACATTTCCTCATGTATAATTGTATTTATCAAAGAGTTGTGCTAAGTGGCTTACTCGATTTTAGTCGGCGACATTAATCACAACATTTATTATTAATAAAGATGAATTATATAAGACAAGTCGAAGATCATACAAATCTTTTATCATTTTTGTTTTTTTTTGCTTTTCAATCTGTCAATATTTTTGTTAAATGGTGTGGAAGAAATTTTGTTATACATAGTAGTCTGTTGTTTTCTTATGAAACTGACCAAGGATAATTTGTTGTTTTATCACATTAATCAAATGATTCTTAAATCATTATTTTATATAGACAATTTATTTATGTTGTTCATTTGGTGCCAAATTAAACTGTGTTCAAGAACCCTCACTACAAAGTAAACGTTGCCAAAGCTTATTTTGGCTTATTACAAAGAGGATAATGATTTATTATCATCCTGACTTTTAAGTTGTATCGATTTATACTTTTAATTTTTCATTATTTTGTTTCAATTTTATTCAATCTTCAAATGGGCATGAATATAATCATATGACTATTCACCAGTAATCAAAACGTTGTTGTTTTGATTGAAATTTGAAAGAAAAAAAAATGAAAATGTCAAGCTTTATGGATGAATTAATTCAACGCACTTTTAAACTATTCCTTCCCAAGCACAAAGCCAGTAAAGTTTCACTTGTTAAAGGCACGACTACACCAAATTCTAGTATACCAAAAAGACAGAAACTCCTCCAATTCAACCAATTAAACCCAAATCTGTCAATCAACACTTCAAAAAGAATTATTGTCCCAAAAAGATCAATCGACACAATGATTGATCAAACAATTCATCGAACACCTTATAGGCAGATATGGAAGAAGAAAAAGCCATGACCAACACCAACATCAACACCATCAAAATTAGAGCCCCAACAAGAAACACCAATAACACTCTCTCCCCACCTCCACAACATCATCAACAAGGATAGCAGCAACAAATCTTAAAAGTAGACTTTGAATTTAAGTGGTGAGAAGTTTTAATTTTTTTAAATAAGATTTTGAGTTTAAATCTTGTGTACCAAAAATCAGACTTTAAACATTTATAAGATTTACATGACTCAATTTGTAAAATAATTAAAATTTATATAATTATCTATGTTGAATTCGTTAAATAAAAAAATTGCAACAAATATATTAGGGCCTCCAAAATTGAACGTACAGTTATAAATTTGAATCTCACCCTAATTAACCAAAGAAATAAAAATTCAAAACACGTATAAAAGTAATGAGCTTCAATTGGCCTCTTCATTCAAAGTAACCCTCCATTGAAAGGATGATACAAAACACATAAAAACCAATGTATTGGAGGCCATTTTATACTGGAGTAATACAATTAAAATTTTACATTAAATTCTGGATTAGCTTAAATTTCATCAGCACTGTTGCTCCCTCCAAGACTATATATATATATGAGGAGTTGAAACTGAAGTTCAATTAACCAAATCAAGAAAATCATTTCATCTTCTTAAAGAAAAACATAACACAACAAGACTTAATATGCACAACCAATTCAAACTTAATAAACTTCATTTCCAACAACGTAAGCTGATTTTGGCAAACAAAAGCAACTGAATTCTTCTTTTCTTTTTAAAACATGAGTTCATTGTACAAATCTCATTAAAAAAACTTGAAAATTATCATTAAACTCACTTAAAAATCTCAAGAACAAGCACAAATCATCCTCCATTTTCATAAAAGAACGTAGAAACTCCATTTCACTGTACAAAAACATCATATTTAAAAACTGATTTTCCAAACAATTTTTTCATCAGATATAGAAAACTGACTTTCAGAGAACATATCCAAATGCCCTCTAAGACCATTAAAGCTTTGATACCACTTGTTGGGTTTGGAGAGGAGAGAAAGCGCAAAAAAAAAAAAAAAACAAAACAAAACAAAACAAAAAGTAGTTTCAACATGAACAAAATATTCAGAATAAGAAACACAAAACAAAAATTTTTCCTCTTCTTCTTTTTCATTTTCAATACACATTTCTCTTTTTTATCTCTTTGACACATACTAACTATTTAGAGTAAAGATAAGTGTCGTAACAGGCTATAGTTACCGCAAATTACAAAAAAAAAAAAAAAAATTATTTTATTTTTTTTTATTAGTTTTTTTTGAAGAAGTGAGAAATCCATTAATGATAAGAAAGAACATCCACAGCTAAACTGTGAACAATACAAGGGGGAGGACACTGCCAGACTTGATTACTAGAAAAGAATCTAGCATTCTGGGAAAGGTCATGTGCTGCATTATTACATTGACTAGCAAGATGCCTACAACTGTTAATAATGCGCCCGAGTTCTGAAATATTTGGAACATTAGAATAGAGGCCATCTACCACACTTTTAGCATCACTTTCAATAATTACCCTGCTAAATTGTTGAAGTTTTATCCAAGACAACGCCTCTTTGAGACAAAGAGCCTCAGCAAAACAAGCTTGAACACAGCCAGCAATCCACATACTCTTACCCATTAAAAAGCAACCTGCAGAGTTACAAATGACCAATCCAAAGCTTACTGCTGCAGTGTTCGTATTGATAGCTGCATCAATATTCGTTTTAACATAGCCAGCCAGAGGGCAACATCAAGTTTTGCAGAAACCACTTACAGGTCCACTTTGCAGAGAAGAAGGAAGCGTGCACTATAAAAAAAAGTGATTTTAGGGACCACTTTAGGGAACAAAGTAAAATATATTGTCCTCTAATATTTTATTTAAAATAATAAGGGATGATTAATTTTAGTGTCACCAATTCTTCCTAATTGATAGAATAGAGGACAATAAATTAATATAATAGAGGATAATTAATTTTATTGTCCCCAATTATTCTTAAGTGATGGAATAGGAGACAAAAATCTTCTAAAACTCAAAACCCTACAAAATATAAAATTTGGGGACGGCTCAAATAGAAGCGGTAAACTAAAAACAAAATTCCGCTTTAGAATTTTTGGTTACAGAACGTGAAAGAGTACTATTGCCAAAAGACACTACACCTAAAATTTCAAGCTAAACCTAATATTTCAAGCAATTCAAGATTTCAACATCAGATAATTCTTTATTATCAGTTTACTCGATTAATATAGATGATCAAAGTTTGTATTATTTAATATTCTATATATAATGAATTTGTGATTGATTGGTTTGCCGATTGATCGAAGAGTTGTTTAGTATTTGGAAATTTGATACTGTAAGGCTTCCATTTGAACTGCTGCCTTCTCTAATTCTTTGCAATTTGTGATTAATTCGCCACCATGTGATAATATACTGCTTAGTAGTATTCGAATTTGTGATTAATTCCCTGTTCTTCCAATGATTCTTTGCAATTTGCAATTTGCCTATTGGTTGAAGAGTTGCTGCCTTCCATTTAAGTTGTTTAGTAGTATTAGAATTTGTGATTAATTCGGCACCATGTGATAATAGACTGATGAGAGGATTAAAAAAGTATCATGTTTGACAGTTTTCACTTGTTCAATAATTCTTTGCAAAATTAGTGGACAACATCATGAATATTTCAAACTTGATTCTTTTCTTGATTCCTCCACTGTTAAGTTTGAACTTACTTCTGTTGTTTTTTAATATTCTTTGTTTCTCCACGTCCAGGCAATCCCATGTAGTGTGATTAAGGGCCTATTCAGTAGGAGCAGAAGTCAGGCAAAATGCTCAGAATGTTAGTTGTATAATATGACTGACATAATATGATATAATATGTGCAAACATTCTTCAGTGTCTCTAGTGGTTTCTAAAGCCAAAAATTTAACAACCTATATATATATCAGAAATAATAATGGAATACATTTCAGAAATGATAGTAATATAAAGCAAGGAATCTCATATATGTTAGGTGCTGATCAGCTTTGAGCATAAGAGAATTTCATCCATCTTAATTTACTAATAAGAACCTTGTTATGTATTAATGGTCCAAGAATATTCAAAACCTGAAGATGTCACAAAAGAATTTGAGGGTTTCAATTTGTCAAGCTTCATGATCATTAAGCATCATTGTGGAACTTATTAATTGATTGTGATGTGGGAAGCATTTAAAAAATTTCATGCTTCTTAATCTTTTGGTGCAATTTGAGAATTCATTGCTCATTAAGCAACCAAGATATATTCATCAAGGGCATCAATCTTTGGTATCAACTAATTGATTACTGCTTCAAATCTCGAATAAAAACAAGATGGATTGAAAAAACTAGATATAATTGTAAGCAACTTGAAAAAATTTTCAGCTGTACAGGAAGCAACCAATACAAGTAAAGTAATCTATGTGAGTTATTGTAATAATTAATGAGTACAAAAGAATAAAGTAACCAATATAAGTATTAGCGTACTTTAAGTACTTTTAATGTGAGGAATACTAAGAATTTTGTGCAACTCTTCAGGGCGACAAGGAACAGCAAGAGCTCCATTGTGCTTGAATCCATACTCCTCCGCAGCCAGGTCCAACAATTTCAGAAATTCAGGGTTATTTAAGTAGCTCAATTCTATAACAAACCTTTCAATCTCCTCACCATTAATAGCAAAAACTGCAAACTGCCCTTCCTTAACATCATCTGGCACCATTTTTTCTCTATCTTTGATGTGGTCAAGTCCTCTGTGCGCAAAGGACGAGAGAACCTTTTGTAGTTTTGCAATGAAAACCCTAAGCATCACCACGTTCTTCCTGCTCCACATTTCTTGGTAATAATATTTAATTATGTGAGTTATTTTATGCTATAAAACTGAACTCTTAGCATGCAAATTTATACTGGTTAGTAACCATATTGAAGCTCGCATTTTTGGAGTCATGGTGGGGCCTTCATAATTGGTTATGACAAAATTCATTAAATGAACACATTCGGCACACGGTTCACTCCTAATTCTACTAAAAACATGTGTGCAGTTGATCATGTTGAGCTTTACTCAATGCCCAAATTCATAGCTTTATCTATTATTTATTTTTGGCTGGACTTGTTGCTCAAGGAGAGTCCTGAGATGTAGGAATAAACTTTTTTATTTTTTCCCCTCTTACCTATGGTATCCGTCAGTTAAATGAATTCCAACAAATTTAGATCAAATAGGGTATACCTATAAGAGAGGCAAAACTCTTCTAATGTCTGTCTTCATCATACAAAAGACTTGAACTCAAAATCTTACTTAGATATACACTGTTTTATTTTCAGTTTATTTGCATTTTGTTCTAAAATGTAGCAAACAATTTTAATGCATAACTTTGTAAGTTGAGCAATGGTTCCTTGGCGTCAGCTCAAATTGCTACATATACATATATATATATATATATACATATATATATATATATATAATTATTTATTTATTTAAAAGCTATTTACATATAATGAGATCGAGGCTTACATTTGTTCAAAATTTGCAATGAGTTATATCAAAACAATTATGATTGTGATAGATTGGTTGATGAAGAAAAATCAGTAAACATATATATTTCAAGATGCACACAAACCATGAATTAACTAATTGTACATTTATGTCAACATTAGTTGGTTGATACTTTTGAACTTTCGACTTGTAAGAAGATATATATATATATATAGTAAAATTAATTATACATTTTTAGTTATATTATCAAGTAATATATATTAAGTAACATATGTATAATAATATATGATAAAAATTAATATGTTTTGTGTTTAAGATATAATAGATAAATTATTATATTTATACTACTACTATTATTATTATTCAAATATTTATTATAGTACAATTTAAACTTAAATATGAAAATAATAAAATTCATATTACATAATTTTAAATAATTCAATTACAAATAAGAATATGCAATGTCCATTACAATACAATTTAAACTTAAAATATAGAAAATAAGAAATATTTTTATCATTATCAAATTAATGAGTTAAATAATATTATTATAATTATTATTTTATTGTATATTAATATATATAAACCAAGACGACGTAGTTTTGTACAAAACTACGTCGTTTTGATTAAATTAAGTAGTGACCTTACAAACAATAAATAAAAAAAGTTAGCTCATTT
The DNA here is from genome assembly GCA_949673435.1 of Macaranga tanarius. NCBI lineage: Eukaryota > Viridiplantae > Streptophyta > Magnoliopsida > Malpighiales > Euphorbiaceae > Macaranga > Macaranga tanarius. The sequence continues at coordinate 20,475 of CATIWO010157119.1, read as the reverse complement.
TTATTAATTAAAATACATTGTTATTATTATATTTAATAACTTGTTTATTATTATTAATTTTTCGTAAGTAATCTCATTGGTATTATTTCAAATTAATGAGGTAAATAATATTTTAGTCTTATTAGCCTTTTATTAGCTTTTTTAAGTATCATGAGTAATTTTATTTAGAGTTTTGGAAGGGGGAATGACCTCAATTTTATATTTTATAATGACCCTCTTGAAGGATTAAGAGAGCAGTGATATATTATATTTACTTCAATTCATTTTTATTGAACCCTGTCTATAACTAATTAACATGTGTAATTAGATATTTTATTTGATATATAATTAGTTTGCATGACTATCTTTATTAAGAAAAAATTAAATTAAATTATAATTTTAATAGAGATACAGAAAGTTATTTTTTTCGTCTGTTATTAATCCCTGAAATAAAATAGTGAAAATATTTTACATACTTTAGAGACTTGACTATTTCTTTGCATAGATAAAACAAATTTTCTTAAAATTAGTCTCATGATAATATCTATTAATATTATTTTATTATTATTATTAAATAGAAAGTAATATTGTTATTATTCTCAATTTAGTACTATAAAAAGTGTCTAATTCCTGAATTTTTGAACTGTACCGTACCATACAGATCTATTCCGAAAGAACCAAATCCCTATACTAAACTATTCCGAAAAAATGGTATAGTACGGTATAAAATTTTTAAATTTTGGTACTAGTACTGGAGATTTTATTTTTAAAATTTCCGAAATTTTGTACGATACCAGAAATTTTTAATCCTTGGATTTTTCCGACCCGTACTCACTCCTATGTATAAGTTTGAGTTTTTAGTTTAGGTGCTTTTATTTATATGTGTATTTCACTATTCATTAGTTAAACTTATCTGAGGTAAAATAAGAAGAAAAAATTTACACACTAACCTGGTGATTATTATGAAGTGTAAATTTTAAATTTTTATTGCTATACCTATTTTTAAAAAAGACTATCCTCTAATTGTTATAAAATTTAAATAGATAACTATTCTCTATACAATCCATTAGTCCTGTATTTAGATTTTTTTGACCTTTTTTTATTAATTAATATACAAATGGATATTATTATGAAATTTTAATAATCACTAAGGAAAATGAAATATGAGAAAAATTATGAACTAATACAAACATTACTTCATTTTCTATAAGAAAAAGTTCCAATGCTAGAAGAAATATTAGAACCTTATCCTCTATATTGTTTAATGGGATTAAAGAAGGGCAATAGCAAGATGCATTTGTGATGAATTGTGCTAAAAAAGGATTTTCATATATGTCAAAGATGAATGAAGTATAACAGGTATATATAAAGATATAAGTGACGAACTCTTAGTATAATAACTAATGCTAAGATAAAACCTGTTTAAATTTAAATATAACAGCTTGAATTCTAATTCGAATATGTAGTAGATGAGGATAAGTCTAGTTAAGACCCCTCAATAAGTTCTTGGCTAAATTGAGGGGAAGACAAGAATGCAGTGCTTGAAACCAATCCATGGATAAGGGCTTGGTAAATATGTCAGATAACTAATCATTTGTTGAGAGGAAACAAATTGAAAGAACACCATTATACACATGTTCTCTAACAAAATGATAGTCCAATTCAATGTGTTTGGTGCGTGTATGAAATACCGAATTGGAAGAGAGATAGATAGCACTTATATTATCTCACCGAAGTGTATTGTCCACTGGTGGATAGCTAAGTTCGCATAAGAGAGATCAAAGCCAAAGAAATTCTGAAGTAGCATTGGCAATAGCTTTATACTCACTTTCAGAGAAAGAGCGAGCAATAGTGGGTTACTTTTTAGCAAGCCATGAGATAAGACAATTACTGAGAAAGATGCCATAGCCACTGGTAGATTGTCGATCATCTTGATCACCACCCCAGTCACTGTCTATATAACATTAAAGTTGAAAGGATCGTTGATTATTAAAATGAAGAGAGAAGTGTGAGGTGCCCTTTAAATAGTGAAGTACATGTTTTAGGGCTTTCCAATAAACATTGGTTGGGGCATGCATAAATTGACATAATTTATTTATGGCAAAGGCAACATCAGGCTGAGTGATAGTGATATATTGTAATGTGCCTAAAATGCCTATACTGGACATCATTAGTAGTAAGAGTGCCAGACAACTTAGAGAATGAGGGTGATAAAGCCATTAGCATGAGGCAACTATTAGACTTAGAAAGACTAGCCTTGTGAAAAATTTTATTGATGTATCTTATCTAGGAAAGATGTAAACCTATTGGTGTGCATTGAACCTTAATGCTAAGAAAGTATACTGAAAACTCAGACTTAAGAGTCAAGATAATTGTATAAATGAGCTTCGAAGTGGAGCCAGTGATGATGATATCATCGACATAGACCAAAAGATAAATAATATCATATGCATTCCTGGATATAAAAAGTGATGAATCAACCTTTGAAGCTTTGAAGTTGAGGTAATGAAGAAGTTATCCCAATCAAGAGAACTAAGCTTGTGGAGCTTATTTTAAACAATAAAAAGAGCAATTTAGCTTGTAGACAAAATCTAAATATGCTAGATCCTTAAAGCCAATCGATTGTTTCATGTAAATATGCTCCTGTAAGTAACCATGAAGGAAGGCATCAGAGATATCCAGTTGTTGTATTGGCCATTAATTCATTGAGGCAATAGTAAGAACAGTCCAAATAGTAGTAGCTTTAACAATAAGACTGAATATTTCTTTGTAATCTACCCCTGCTTATTGCCTTGCTTTATAATAATCGATGGAGCCATCTACCCTTCACTTTATCCTGTAAATCCACTTGTTATTAATAATGTTAACATTTAAAGGTTTTGGAACTAAGTCCCAAGTTTAGTAGATAATAAAGCATTAATTTCAGTTGATATAGCCCTTTGCTATTCACCATATTTACTAGCCTGATGAAAAGTTTATGGTTCATGTTTAAGGTAATTTTGAGGCTATTTTCATTTAATGGCAAGTTATACTTATCTTTTAGCCATTATGGTACGGTGTAGGTGCATTGGATGTGTACGTTGATTTTAGTTCGAGGTAGTAGCATTGTATTTAGATAAGTTGATAATAAGATAGAGGCTAGTTGAAGGTCTATTAGAATTGGGATAAAGAGAAGGTTAATTTCTAGTCAAAATAGGACTTTGGGAAGGTGGAGGTGAGGGAGTAGTAGGAGGTGAAGTTATTGGTAAATGTGTTTGATTTGGAATAGGATTAGAAAACATACCTGAAGGCAAGGTAGCAGTAGTAGAGGGAACTTATATTGTTATCCACGTAAAATTTAAATTTTGAAAATTAGGCAAAGATGGACTTGATTGAAAAGGAAAAATAGATTCATCAAATATCATATGTCGAATAACATATACTTTTTACATTATCTAAATCTAAACAAAAATGACCATAATGATTAGGAGATTTACCTAGATAGACACATTGTTTACTTTAAAAAAGAGAACTTGTGAGTATAAAATAGTCCAAGATATGGATATATAGCACATCTAAAAAATTTTAGAGTCCTCATATGTTGGTATTTTGTTATATAAAAGTGCAAATGGGACTTGATTTTTCACACTTGTACATAATATATTATTTATATGATTAACTGCATGTCTGAATGCATATGGCTAAAATTTAAAGGGGACAATAGTATGAGCAAGAAGTGTAAGACCTCTATCAATAATATATCATATTTTTCTTTCAAAGAGACCATTTTGCTCATGAGTGTATGGACAAGCAATACAATGAACTATACCTTGCTGTTTAAAATATGAGTTAAGTTTTTGATATTCACCATCCCAATCAAAGTGAAAGGCATTAATTTGAGAATTGAATTGAACTTTAACAAAGAATTCAAATTTTTTTAACGTAGTAAAGATAGCATTTTTATTTTGAAGGGAAAAATCTAAATGAAATAAGAAAAATCATCAATAAACAATTCAAAATAATGAAATCTTAAATTGCTAAGTTCAAGGAAAGGTCCCCAAACATTAGAATAAATAATATCAAAGAGTTGATAACTAGAATGATCAACAGATGCAAAAGGCAACTTAACCTTCTTTCCAAGTTTACAAGAGGCACAAATTTGTGACTTATTAGAACTTAAAGAAATAGAAAAATTATTATTATGAATAATCTTGGAAATAACTGAATTGTGAGGATGTCATAGCCGAGCATACCAGTTGAAAATGGAACTGACTCATGAAGATAGGCTTGAGGCCGAGAGGAAGAAAGCTTGTAGAGTCTCTTACTACTTTTGCCTTATAATAGAATTTCCTTGCTCTGCTAATCCTTTACTAAAAAATAAGATGGATGAAATTCAAAAAAAGAATAGTTATTGTTACTGAAATTTTGTACTAATAATAATGGTTTAGAAAGAGTTAGAACATGTAACATATCCTTGAGCATCAAGCTAGTATATTTTAATGAAGGATAGAGAGCCATACCATTGTGTTAAATCAGAATTGTGCATTACCAATTGTCACTTGATTATTACTTTTATATGTATATGGATCAATAATAGTGTTAAGATTTGGTGTCATGTGATAAGTTGCTTCTATATCTGGAAACTAATCCAGATGTAAGTAAGAAGTGCGTGTAGAGGGAGATGGTGGCAGTGAATACCTAGAAAATTATGGTAATGAGTGATAAGTAAAATTAGCTTGTGGCCGACTAGCATTCCTAGAAACATAGTGTTTCCTACAACGATCAACAGTATGATTGAAATAGCTACAAATTTAATATTTCCATTTTTTATTATTACTTTAGTAATTTTGATTGGATGGAGCGGTAGGAGATGATTTTGAGGGAGATCATGGTAGTGGTCAAATGGTGAGATTGGCTAATGAGGACACAATACACGCCCATATATGAGTTCATGCATGATTGGCAGAGATTGGCAGACTTGTACATGGCTTGGTGTACGACCGTGTAGGTGACCGTGTTGCGTTTGGGAGGATTTTACCGAATTTTAACACGCCCGTGTCTTCAGGGAATACAGCCGTGTTTCGTCTCTGATTAGGAAAATGGATTTTAATAGCTATTTTGATTGTTTTGGATTCTATTTATTTTATTCCTATTTTGGATTTATTCCTTAAATTATAAATACCTATGTTAGGGTTGTAGAGATTATTATTCAATTCTTATTAATCAAATCAAGATTTTGCTTATTCTTTTCTCTGGATTGAGAATTAATCTCTAGATTGAGATTGTTGTTCTTTTGTAATAATCAACGTGTTTAATTATTCACGCTACGTGCTGCGTCAGGTGGTATCAAAAAAGGTTTTTTTCTAATCGATGGATCATACTGACCGTGGTAATAGTAACCAATCCCAAGATGGTGATCGGAGATTGCAGGCTGTTTGGAGAGCAATCGAAGAACAGCAACATACTACCCACAACATTATCCAACTATTAGAAGCAATGCAAACCTAATTACAAGCGGTATTATAGGTTAACAAACAAGGGCATATAAACAATGTTGTTGAAGAAGGTAAAGGATTTTACCCTATCAGACCCGTTGTTGATCCCATTCCCAATAATCAGAGGAGGCCAGCCAGGGGATATGATGACACATCAGATAATAAGGCTGATTTCAGAGAGATGGCACATGCGCATAGAAGATTTAGTGGCAGACGACCGTGGCAACCAAATTACAGAGGGGATGAAAAGTATAAATTAAAGGTAGATATTCCTACCTTCAGTAGGGATCTTGATATAGAGGGGTTTTTGGATTAGTTGACTGAAGTAGATACGTTCTTTGATTATACTGAATTATCCAAGGATCGGAAGGTAAAATTTGTTGCTTATCGGTTAAAGAGGGGAGCATCGGTTTAGTAGCAAAGGATAAGATAGACTAGGATGAGAGAAAGTCATGGTCTGGTTCAGACTTGGAGGAGGATGAGGTAATTATTATAGGGTAGATTTTTACCTCTAGACCACGAGCAGTATCTTTTTTAGGCTTATTAGAGATGTACCTAGAGAACGAGGAGTGTAAATGAGTATACTGCAGAGTTCATACGATTAGCAGAGAGGAACCAATTGTCAGAAAGTGAGAATCAACAGGTAGTAAGGTATTTGAGTGGGTTAAAACTAGCTCTTCGAGATAAGATCAGTGTGCAAATGGTTTTTAGCATACAAGAGGCAAGAAATTTAGCCATGAAGGTTGAATCGCTTATTCAGGAGCAGATCTGGACTGCCAATTATAGAAGGTATGGACGAGGATAAGGGTAAGGTGCCTCAAACTAGCAGTGTAGAGACTACTAATGTTGGTGTAGGGAAAGGCAAAGGTTTAATGGTAGAGAAGAATGACACTACAGCTCCTACCAAAAATTCCAACCTCTATACCAAACCTTTTGGCATTAAGTGATATAGGTGTGAAGAGATGGAGCATCGCTTAAATAAGTGTCCGAAGAGGAAGGCTGTGAATGTGGTAGAGAGGGAGGATAATGAGACTGATGATGAGGTGTGTAGACCCAATGAAGATAATGATGACTGTAATTATAATGACCGTGATGAATATACATATGTGGTGAGGAAACTCATGTTGTCGCCAAAGAGTGTGGATGATATTCAATGCCACAAGCTCTTTCGCACTACATCCACCGTGCAAGGGAGTTTTTTTTATCTCATCATCGACAATGGCAGCCAAAAGAATATTATAGGGAGAGACATGGTAGAGAAACTGAAGCTAGCAACTGAAGCACATCCTAATCCATACACCATTGGATGGATTAAGGAGATAGAAGACATCAAGGTGATAGAGCATTGTAAGGTATCTTTCTCCATTGGTAAATACTGTGATGAAGTTTATTGTGATGTAGTTGATATGGATTCTTGTCATTTACTGTTTAGGAATCCTTAGCAATATGATATAGATGCCAAACATTTGGGTATGAAGAATGTTTATCAGTTAAAGAAAGGGGGTATACGATATACTCTAGTGCCATTTGCTAGGAAGAACCAACCCAAGGCTATAAAAGTAGAGGGAAGGAACTTTCTAACCATTATGCATGAACTAGCTACATTTATTAGGGAGTGCAAGGAGATGCATGAGGTATACTTGTCAGTGGTGAAAGGAGAAGAAGGAAGTGGAGAATTAGAGGGACATCCAATTCCTGTAGAGGTGCAGGATTTCTTGGAGGAGTTTGAGGATGTAGTGACTGATGACTTACCTATAGGTTTACCTCCCATGAGGGACATACAACATCATATTAACTTGGTGCCTGGAGTTACTCTACCTAACTTACCTCATGATAAGATGACTCCAAAAGAGAATGATATTTTTAAGGCAAAGGTGGAGGAGTTGTTGAGCAAGGGACACATACAAGCTAGTTGATGTCTGTGTGCAGTTCTAGCACTATTGACACCAAAGAAGGATGGGAGTTGGCGGATATGTATGGATAGCAGAGCCATTAATAAGATTACAAATGGGTATAGGTTTCCTATTCCAAAGTTAAATGACATGTTAGATCAGTTGAGTGGGGCCGTGGTGTTCAGTAAGATAGATCTGAGGAGTGGCTACCATTAGATTCGAATTCATCCTGGTAATGAGTGGAAAATGACATTTAAGATAAGGGATGGCTTGTTTGAGTGGCTAGTCATGCCTTTCAATCTCGCCAATGCTCTAGGCACTTTCATGCAACTTATGAATCAAGTACTATAACCTTTCTTGGGTAAATTTATAGCAGTTTATTTTGATGATAGCTTGATTCATAGTAAGTCTAGAGGTGAGCATGTAGAGCATCTTAGAGAGGTGTTTAGAGTATTAAGGGAAAATAAACTATACGTTAATTTAAAGAAATGTGATTTTATGTAAGATAGTTTGTTGAATCTTAGATATGTTGTGAGTAGTAATGGGATTAAGGTGGATAAGGACAAGGTTAAAGCTATTAGGGAGTGGCCTACCCCAAAGAATGTGAGTGACGTGAGGAGTTTTTATGGGTTAGCAACTTTCTATATGAGGTTTATTAGGTATTTCAGTAGTATTATTACACCTATTACTGAATGTTTAAAAAAAGGTAAATTTCAGTGAGGTGAGGAGCAAGAGAGTAGTTTTACTTTAATTAACAAGAAGTTGAGTACAACACATGTCTTAGCATTGCCTAATTTTGGAAAACTGTTTGAGGTAAAGTGTGATGCTAGTGGTGTAGATGTTGGGGTTATTATATCCCAAGAGAAGAGGTGGGTAGCTTTCTTTAGTGAGAAGTTGAGTGAGGCTAGACGAAAGTGGTCTACTTATGATAAGAAGTTTTATACTGTTATGAGGGCCTTGAAGACTTAGGAGCACTATCTTATAGCTAAGGAGTTTATTTTGTATACCGATCATCAGGCATTGAAATATTTGAGTGCACAGAAGCAGATTAGAAGTGACATGCATGCTAGGTGGTCGACCTACATTGAGAAGTTTCCTTATAAGCTTGCTCATAAGTCGAGGCAGCAAAATAGGGTTGTGGATGCTTTGAGTAGGCATGTGGCATTGATGAAAACTCTCAGTTGGGAGATAGTGGGTTTTGAAGTGTTGAAGGAGTTATATATAGATGATGATGATTTTAGGAAGGTTTGGGCTAATTGTGTGAACAAATAACCATGTGATGATTTCTACATTTATGATGGGTTTCTCATGAAGAGTGGGCAACTTTGTCTTTCTCTCACATCTCTTCGTGAGAAGGTCATTAGGGATTTACATGGTGGTAGTTTAGCGGTCATCTTAGTAGAGATAAGACTATTGAGGATGTGAAGGAGAGGTACTATTAGCCTAGGTTAAAAAGAGATGTCACTAACCTAGTGACTAGCTATTATGTTTGTCAGACGGCCAAAGGACATACTCAAAATACAAGATTATACATGTGATTGTGAGTTCCTAATGCTATTTAGGAGGATCTCTTAATGGATTTTATGTTAGATTTACCACGAACTCAACGAGGTATGGATTTTGTATTTTTTGTGGTGGATAGGTTCTCCAAGATGGCACATTTTTTGCCATGTAAGAAGACTGCGGATGCATCTTCTACAGCCAAACTATTTTTTAGGGAGGTTATGAGATTGCATGGAGTACCAAAGAGCATTACATCTGATCAAGATACTAAGTTCCTTAGCAATTTCTGGATGACGCTTTGGAAAATGTTTGATTCTTCTTTAAATTTCAATAGTACAACACATCCACAGATGGATGGATAGACAGAGGTGGTGAATAGGACATTAGGTAATCTTATTAGAAGTATTTGTATAGATCGACCTAAATAATGAGACTTTGCTATAGAACAAGAATAGTTTGCCTACAATAATGTCGTTCATAGTGCCATAGGTAGGTCTCCATTCTCTGTTATACATATGAAATGTCCTAAACATGCTTTGAACTTAGTGAAGCTTTAAAAAATGTCGGGTATTAGTATGGCGGCTAGTGACTTAGCAAAGCAGGTTCAAGAGGTGCAAGCAGATGTTAGAAATAAGCTTGAGCAAGCTAATGCTAAGTACAAGACTAAGGCGGACAAACATATGCGTTTCAAGGTCTTTGATATTGGAGATGAGGTTATGATGTTCATTAGCAAAGCAAGGATGCAAGGTGGACATAACAAGCTGCAACAACACAAATATAGGCCTTACAAGGTAGTTCGTAAGATCAATGACAATGCATATATTATTGATTTGCTGGCATATATGGGAATCTCGAAGACTTTCAATATTGCTGACAGCCTTGGGTATTTTGATGGTCACTCGAGGTTGAGTTCGTTGCAAGTGGAGGTGAATGATGAGGACACGACACATGCCCGTGTATGAGTTCATGCATAATTGGCAGAGATTGGTAGACTTACACATGGTTTGGTGCATGACCGTATAGGTGACTGTGTTATGTTCGGGAGAATTTTGCCGAATTTTAACACTCCCATGTCTTCAGGGAACACGACCGTGTTTTACCTCTAATTAGGAAAATAGATTTTAATAGCTATTTTGATTATTTTGGATTCTATTTATTTTATTCCTATTTTGGTTTTATTCCCTAAACTATACATACCCATGTTAGGGCTGTAGAGATTATTATTCAATTGTTATTAATCAAATCAAGATTTTGCTTATTCTTTCCTCTGGATTGAGAATTAATCTCTAGATTGAGATTGTTGCTCCTTTATAATAATCAACATGTTTGATTATTCACACTACATGTTGCGTCATTGGCCAATAGAGGGATATGATGACTTTTAACAAAAATTTCATGAGAGATTAGTTAATTGTATAATTCAGAAAAAAAAAAAACTAGTTCAGTTTGAAGATTCAATACAGAGACAATATGATAGAATTCTATACCAATATTACGACAAATGATAGCATTAAATTCTACAAATGTTATGGATTGACCAGCAGCAACCAATTCATTAGAGAGTAATTTTGCCTTTTGGAGGTACTGACCTATAGTTATGTCATTTTTTTTAACTCTTGAAGTTCAACATATAGTTAAAGTTGACGATTATGAGATACAAAACCAAAAGCACTTTCCGGTGCTTTCCATGTGGATAATGATGTGCTGCAACCAATAACGTAGGAATACACTTCTTCAGTTAAGGATGATAGAATTCATGAAAGGAGTAGTTGACCTTGCTTGAACCATTAGGTGTATGTTGGATTCATTATTTGTGTAGCAGGATTGGCAGTGGAGGTGATATTTAATGGTGGATGAGGTGAGCCATCAATACGAGAGTTCATGTTATGATTGTTAAGAAGAGGAAAAAATTCAATCTTCCATGAAAGATAATTTCAGTGAGAAAGTTTGATAGCAAAACTATAAGTAGTGGTGGAGGCTGATGTTGTTGTTGAAATTATAGAGATAGTAATAATTTGATTTTCCATATGAGGTTCTTGGCTCTAATACCATGTGATGGACTTTTGGTACAATAACTAATGCTAAGATAAAATTTATTTAAATTTAAATATAACAACTTGAATTCTAATCCGAATATGCCGTAGATGAGGATAAGTCTAGCTAACAACATTGACCATTGAATCCATGATAATAAGTATTTCGAAAAACACTTTTGCTATATTACACGTTAACATGATATAATATGCGTAAACATTCTCTAGTGTCTCTAGTGTCAAAGCTTTGAGACATTATACAGTAGTCCCGGTCCATGATGAGTTGAAAGACCAAATCAATCAAATTTTAGTATTTAATTGAAGTGATAAAACTAAAACCTAAATAGCACATGGGTGAACCCTAAATGGCTTAATATTATTGGTTTAGTCTTCCAACTCATCATGAGTCAGGACCATTATATAATTTCTCCAAAGCTTTAATAACCTCTTAATTACAGACATAATAATGGAAGATATTTTCATAATTTGCATTAATTAATATAAGGCAATGAACCTTATACACATGATGTTCTCATAACAGTTTATTTATTTTTTTAAAAAAAAGTTATTACCTTTGATATCTGATAGTCACAAGGGCATGACAAATCAATTTTTATAGCAAGTTTTAAATTATTTTTATTGAGAACATTTTTTATAAGGAATTCTGTCAATCCTTGTTAATCAGAGAAGCTTATTATATCCATTAATTGTCGAAGGATCTTCAAATTCACATTTCCAAAATCATATATAATGTTAGAGTTGAACTTGTTGATTGTGATGTTGGGGAGCTAACTAAAAACTTCATGCTTCTTAATCTTTTGGAGTGCAATTTGAGAATTCATCTAGGAAACCAATATATATATATAGGACATGAATCTTTGGTATCAAATAGTTGATTGCTGCTATACGAATTTGAATAAGATGAAAACAAGGGGAAGAAACTAGATAGATATCATTATAAGAAAATTGATCAAGCTGCACAGAAAGCAAGCTAGTGCAAGAGCACCAAGAAATGAGTATATATAAAAGAATAAGCTAATAAAAAATCAGTACTTAGATACTCTCAATGCAGTGAACACTAGCTAATAATCTTCAGTAATTCGTCAGGCCGGCAAGGAATGGCAAGAGCTCCATTGTGTTTGAATCCAAACTCATGCTCAGCAAGCTCCAGCAATTTTAGAAATTCAGGGTTATTTAAGCAGCTCAATTCTATAACAAACCTTTCAATTTCCTCACCCTTTATAGCAAAAACTGCAAACTGCCCTTCCTTTACATCATCTGGCACCATTTTTTCTCTGTATTTGATGTGATCAAGTCCTCTGTGCGCAAAGGACGAGAGACCCTTTTGTAGTTTTGCAATGAAAACCCTAAGCATCATCCTGGTAGACATTTCTTGGTGAAGATATTTTAATTATGTGACTTTTGTTTTTCTGTCAAATAACTGAATCTAAGCAATCAAATTTATAGTGGGTTGTAACTGAAGGATATTGGAAAATGCTATGAACCTCAAATCTTAGTTGTCATGGTGGAGCCTCTATATTTAGTTGTGACAACAGCCATTATTGAATGAGTACAATGATAATACACGGTTCAGTCCTTACTTGTACATTTTGTTGGCTTTACTCAATCCAAACTCATAAATTAACTTTATTCTTATCTATTATTTTTTGCCTGCACATAATTTCAAATTGTAATGGTTGCACAACATGTCTAGGAGCCTTAATTTGTTGGAATTTTGTGCATTTTACTTAACATATAGTTGAAAATAAACAACTCTAGTATATAGCTCTCTAAGTTGAGCAATGGTTTATATATACTTACCGCAATTTAATTATCGTGTGTATGGTTTTATACATTTTGGCCTATAGCAAAGTATACATCTTTTGTTTTCTCTCCTTATTTTTCTTTTTAGCATCAAAATTTGCACAATATTTTGGTTGAAACGATTGAAAAGAAAAGCACAGAAAATAGGTATATTAATATTGTTTCTTTTAAATGAATTAAAAGAAAAATCATACTACATGTGTTAGATTTTTCTCATTCTAAATTACATATCATGTATTTATACTTAATTTTAATTATAAGTTAGGTATCATACTTGAGTATGGGTGAGTTTTTATTTTTTCATACCACTCAGTCAAAACGACTCACCTATTCTTAACTTATTTTCGCATTTAATTCTTTTTGAGCACTAACAAGTTTTTACTAAAACCACTTAGTCAAAATAACTTATCGATTTTAACCTAGTTTCACATTTAATAGAGATTTGAAAGATCCAATTTTATAACCATATAGATAAATGATATTGAGTTTATCACTAGAACACCACCTCGGTGGTATATAATAGTAATTATTATTATTATTATTATTTTTATCTTTTTTAAAAAAACTTAAATTATTATTATTTTTATCATCAATATATTATTATTGTTGTTTGATGAAGAAATGCCATGCAACATATATCTCAAGATGTGCATAAGCTAATGTCATAGAATAAAGGTGGGACTATGAATTATTAACCAAGTGTGTACTGCATTTATGTCAACATTGGTTGATTTGACAATTTTCACCTCTCAACTTGTAAGAAGAAGTTAACGCTTACGACTTTGATTCCAGACAAAAAGATAAGATTACTCGTTTTCGTTGCATGCATGCTTGTCTCCAACTCTTTAATGCCTGCTCGAGCGCACACAACGGCATTTTATGTGTCAAATCTAGAACATGTATGAAGCTAAGTAAAAAAAAAAAAATGATTCATGGACTGCAGTCATCGGACACGGACCTGTCTATTGACAGCTGACATTGATCAAAGACGATCGAGGGTAGAGATGGCTATATTTCTTGGAATGAACTCTAAAGGAATATGAAGCACGTGGATACAAATTATGCTCTGAAATGAAAGATATTGGTGCTCCTGATAGTATGGATTACGAGCATATTGTAAACATGACCAAGTTGTTGCTTAGATGATCTTCAAAACTTTTTGCCAAATGAAAGGGTTTGGTTTTCTACTTACTGCCAATGAGTTCAATAAAGAAACGAGAAGGGTCCTAGATTTAGAGGGCTTGGTGCAACCCCAATTCAAAGAGCACGCAAACGCCCGTGAGGCTTGGCCTGGTTGGCCTAACCACTAGTGGCATTATGGGAGAGTCAGTATGTTTAAGTTTCCGTTGTAAAAAAAAAAGCATGCAAACCAATTTCCAGCATCATGGGCTTATGATGAGCAAAAACAGTAACGAGATCCCATCTGGGATGATCTCAATTTCAAATGCCTTCTGACCCTTTATAGCCTCAATGAAACTAAGATACATCTTTGTCGAAGCTTGAAAGGTTTACCTTGATAATTGTTGCATTGCAATTGATCATGTTATTGAGATCCCTACAAGCACGATTCTGATCTCTGCAACTCTATGGATATTAAGTTTGCACCATTGATAATGTTTTGTTTGCAGCATTATGATCTTTCAACTGATGCATAAAAAACTTCAAACTAGTAGGTGTTTCTATGATTTGAAAGTATTGTTCTATCAAAACTTCAAGAAATTTTTTCGAAAATATTTTGGGGGCCATTTCTGCAAAATTAAATTACTAGAATACACATTTCCAACTTAAAAAAAAAAAAACATTTCTTTTATTTTTTTTTAAATAAGAAAAGAAAATAAATTAAAAAAACAAACACGTTTTCTCCACATTTTTATTTCTTATATTTTTATAAATTTGTATTCTGCCATATCCATTTCCATATTTCAATCTACTTCGGTTCACAAAATGGCTTCATGGCCACCCATAGTATGAAATGAATAGTTGAACATTAAGTAATTTCTGCCTTAGCAGATAAAACAATATAAGCTTATTTTTTTTATAGAACACACGAACACCATGTGCAAGCAATTTAAAGAAACAAATCCAATATGATCAATGTTTGTAGCAAATCAACAAGCGAGGTTCACCCACCTACCCAAAACAAGTTCATAGGTATCATTAGTTGTACAAAAGTAGGTCAAGAACTCACTACAGAATTAATTATCTTAAACAATGTACAGAAGTCCAGATGAATGCTTGATCCATCTTGCACACTAATGAATGTTATTACGCTAACACTAGCAAACTGCATGATCCTCCTCACACATACAGCTTCTTCCAAACAGGTCTTAATGGACGAGGATAACCAAACTCGTCAAATGAAAGCTATGAAGAAAATGGTCCGCAGACCGCAAAAAAAATACAGAAACACAAGATAACATGAAAAGAACATAAAAGAAACCTAGCAACTACAGTTTCTTTATCCAAGGATGCTCTGCAGCTCATCTGGTCACCAAGGAATCGCGAGACCTCCGTCATGGGAGAATCCAAACTCGTCCTCAGCTTGCTTTAATTAGCAACCTCAAGAACTCAGGATTGTTAAGAAAACCTAATTCGACGGTGAACCTTTTTGGCTCCCAACCTAGTGTTGCAACCACTACAAAGTGACCTTCCCTCATCCCCTTGGGAAATGAGAGACCAGATTGTACCTTTCCTAAGATTAATCTCACAATTCTAATGCTTCCCTTTCTAACTTCCTCAAAACTCCTAGCCCTGCCCATCGTGCAATGACTTTCAGAATGCCTTGAAACTGTTTCACAAGCAATGGTGGAATGCAATGGGCACATATATATGTAGCAAGCAGTGTACAATGCAAATGGCAGATGGGATCAATACTCTGGAAAAGGTGATGGATAGTGGGGACATTGCATGTGCAGTTTGATCAATCTTCAATTCAGTTGTTTCCCCTTTTATTGGTCGAATTTATTTGAATCTCTGATGTCCTATTTTCAGTACCTGCATCAATGGGGTCTACTTCACACATTATACAGGAAAAAAGTACAAAAAGAAACCTATGATAAAAGGTGTATTAAATTGTTCTTCTTCCACAAAATGCATATTTTCATACCATCTGGGGTAAAATGTAATGTTTAGGGTACACTAATTGCTGGATTAGTTTTGGCCAACACAAAAGTGGTAAAAAGAACCAATCACAAAGAGGTAGGTGAGGGCAAGGACTTGAGCTTGTGGTGTTTTGTTGTAAGTATTTTTTGCACGTCTTCTTGAAATCATTTTGTACTTGACAACAGCAACAAAGAATTTTTCATGCAAAGGGACCGAGAAACTTCATGAAATATGACTGTTTCACCACTTCCTGGATTGTCGATTCTGCAATATATGTAATATAAATCCCAGCAAAGAATAGATAGAAGCAGAAATTGACAAAAGAATGACATGGAATAGCACATAAAAAATAGATAACCAAAACTTTCATAACATATTCATTGGCTAAAGTTCATCAGCAAAATCAAACATAAGTCTTTGTTGAAAGTCTTCAAGTTGGATAAGTTGTGCTGTAAAAAGCTTTCCAGCTACCCACTTGCTAATTCCCTGCATTCATCTCCCATTTCACCTTTATCCCACCTAGCAAGAATAACCAAAATTGCACCACATGCCTCCATGAAAATTAATGATTTACAGGTCTAGAATGCCAGAGTTGAGCCTTTTTTTATGCTTCCTAACTCTTCCTTAGTCAGGCTTGGTGAACAGCAAATAATGCTAGAACTCAAGTTATATACAGGACAGAAGGACTACTATTGTCAGGCCATGCATGTGAGTGCATCATCATATAATTTAGTTTACCATAAGCACATGCGTCAATTGAACTACTTACAAAGTCATAGCCGAAAGTTATGACCAGCTGTAACTTGTGAAGAACATGATTTTGACAAAGCAAAGGACAACTAAAAACAATGATGGCACGAAACAGTACCATGGCTGAGCCGTTGCATAGCAAACATATATAGCACACAAAAGAACATATCACATCTAAACATTATATCATATATTGACTGGGATAACAATAAAATATGCAAAGAAACTAGGTGGGCTAAAAAATGTTAAAGAAACATAGGTTATGGCTCTAAAGCAACCATTGACATTTCCCATCCTACTAAGCATCTGACAAACAACCCACAAGTGATGGCTATCGCTCCCACTCACACCCAATTCATCTGCCAGCAGCTTTACAAAACAAGACCTAGGGAACCTTAGTAATCTAATCCAACAATGAGCCACTTACATTGCGTGAGCACTAAAATCCAAATTATCATAATCATCCAAATCATCAGCAAGGAGCAGTGGAAAGTTGGTCTTAATTAGGCATGCATCATTAGCATCTTCCTAACATGCCTCAAAATCTATCAATCACAGAAATGTATATGCTTTTTTCTTAAAAGTTTTGCTCACATATATCAGCCCTGGAGATGGAGGTGCTCACACATGGTAGAGATTCTAAAGAAGAAAGACAACCAAATCAATGAAAGAAGCCGACAAGTGCACATGAGTTATTAATATTGCATTTGATTGCATTCTGATGTATCAGTCTCATTGTTTTCATTTTAGTTAGATGATTCACAATCCATGTCTCCACCCATAGCACACCATACTAGTTTTCATTTCACTCTCAAGTGGATTGAAGGATCTCATCATCAAATAAACATGACCTTGGGACAACAAACAAACAAATTTACACTCAAAATGTGAGTCCTAGAACCTGCAGGGGTTATTATGTATTTACACAAGGAGTAGCATGCTCCCATACTGTTACAGCAACATGTTCACACTACATAAGCATGTAAACAATTGAAAAGATGGTATGGTACCTTGAATACGTTTGAGTAAGGCTGTATTAGAATTGGACATGTTCTGTCAAATGCCAATAGTGACCTTCGAAGCTTAACTTCTTAACCAATTAACCTAATGCTCTTGGCACAGAAGAACCAGTTCATTATTTGCTTTATCATTGTTGTTCAGATAACTACATGATTAGATTCAGTGATGCTACAGGAACCCCTCAGTTAATGATGACAATCCAAGGACTCGCTATGACTTACATTCTGAAAGATTTGGATTCCTGGAAAAACAATCAACATAGCCTTGACTAGCTACATAGTAAGATAAATCATCTGAGTTTTCCCAAGCCAAATAAAACAGTGGCAGTCTCATGACTCAATCAAAACAGAGATTCACAAAAGCATTTTCATCTTTAAGTGAAATCACCGGCTTCCACAAGACCTTAACATCTCACCGTACTTATTAATCAATCCAGTTGAGGTAGGCTCCTTAATTGCAGATGAAGAACAACACTACACTATCTTAAGTAATTCACAATGCTTTTACTTAGTGAGATAATTGTAGATGTAAGAAAGAGACCATATCTAAAAAGGATATGTTGAGCAAGAGCAATGCTTGATGCATCCCAAATCATATGGATCTTCCTGCTCCAACAGCGCTGAAAAGCCTTTCAAATGTAATACAAAAATACACCAATTATAATAAGTATAACCTGAATACATTGAGTACCCTCGTAATCTTCTTTTCCATAAATCAACATAAGCCAAATTAATCTTCAGAAATCAGGAAGTTTAATCTTGACTAGCTTACATGACGCATGGATTATGCTATTTTGAGATGTTAATCACAGTTTCTATTATACCTATCCCAATACAGGCACTACTAGACCATTTGTCAATTAGCAAAGAGTCCAAATGTGGTGTGGGAAAAGATAGATATGTCCAATAATATTCATTGTTCAAGAAAACAAACTTTCCAATCTAACTTCTACTAAACAAGCATCTTCCAGCCAGCACTTCAATCCCAATGTCAATGATTCAACAGATTTCATTAAGATATACCATAAGGTTTACTGGTTTAGTTACAATACTGTCCTTGACAAGAACTTCATTTTCAACTTGTCCAAATACTAAACAAAACACTCATAGAACAAACAACATTCAACACTGTACTATTAAAAGAAAGAGAACACGTCACAAATTCAGTAAGTCATTCCATATTATATCAGGTAATTAGTGGGAGAACAGTCACAACTGCATCAATATACGCGTATATTTCCTCTTGAAAATAGTTTAAACTGTAATTCATGCAAGGCAAGATCTATACATACTAAATTAGAAAATCTGCTATAAGAAAGCCTTTTCAAACAGTTGGCTTGCGGTGGAACAAAGTTCCAGGATCATCGTCACAAGGGAAAACCTGAAGCCCAGAAACCATAGCATCAGGTGGGCCACGGCGGCACCTCTGCTCCATTTCCTGAACCTTATCAGAATCTCCAGAGAAAAGTGCCTCAACAGAACCATCCCTCCTGTTTCTCACCCAACCCTTCAACCCCAATTGATTAGCATTCTCTATCGTCCAGTTCCTATAGAACACTCCCTGGACTCTCCCTTTAATCATTACCCTCACCTGCACATCCAAAAACCCGAAACTCATTACTCCATAACTAATCAAGCAACCAACCAAGGTACCCACAAAGAAATTCCCAACAAAGAACCAAACTTTAACTTTCAATTAATCAAACATTCGATAGAACCAACATAATTTTGAATAATCAAGAACAATAATTGAATTAAATGATACACACCGTCTTTGTAGAGGAAGACTGAGGTGGGTCTGGATTGGCTTGAGGAGGAGAGGTCATCGATGAGAAAAGAGATCGAAGATGAGAAGAACGAGATCGGAACAAAGAGCAAAGAGAAGGACAAGAAAGAAGAGAAGCAGAGCAAAGCGAAAGAGAAGAATAAAAAGAATTAGAGCGATTATAATTGAGAGTGGAGAATCTAGAATGAATACTAGCATAATTGTTCTTATGGGTATTGATCCATTTATGTGGCAGATTGTAGCTACATATCGGCAATCTTGTGTTGGCCAGTAACAGTGGCCTGAGAGTTGGTGGCATTGCTGATGCCATTCAATTTTCTCTTGACTTTTGATTCTTGATTGTTCTTGCTAACAATTTAATATTGATCTTGACTTGTGTTCTTGATTGGCCTTGCATTTTCATTCAAGAAAGTAATTTTAAAAATTTTACTTAACAACTTTATTTATGAAGTGAAAAATGATTCAGTTTTATTTTTTTATTAATCAATAAAATTATTAAAAATGTAATCATCATAAAATATAGTAAATTTATTAAATTAAACTGCTCTATATGAATAATTAAATCAATTTATATTAATTTTAAAATGTGCAATAAGTATAAAACTACAAAAATTGGAAAATTAAAAAATTAAGTGAATTTTGCTAAAAAAAAAATTAAACATGAAAAAAAAACACACTGTGGACACATGATTTTGGTCCGGCCCACAAGGCAAAAGCTCAATGATGAAAATTACAGACAAACTAATCTCAGTGAAGGAATTGAATTATGGCCTACTTGAGAGAGAGACTCAAGCAACGAATTGTTATATCATGGACCTCTGTCCATATTGCATTATGGACCGGGGATCCATAACACGTGTGTGCGAAACCTGATCCTTCTCCTTCTTTGTTATTCCGCGAGTCCTCCAATCCTTACCATGTTAACATCAGCCTTGTAGCAGTAGCACCGTTGATAAATCTTATGTATTCAAGTCTAAATCATAATCTAAAATTTCTTATATATTGTAAATATACAATTAATAAAAAAATAAATATTAATAATTATAAATTTAATATAATATTTATTTTTTATTTTTATTTTAAATGACAATATTATTATATTGTAATTTGATA
>CATIWO010157085.1:0-14126 GCA_949673435.1 Macaranga tanarius | reverse complement strand
TGAGCATGGCCGTGGCCGTGCTTATTTGTTACATGGCCGTGCCTGAGACTCATTTATGACCATGTTACAGGTGGCACGGCCATGCCAAAATTGAGCACGGCCGTGCCAATCACAAAGATCAGCAATAAATTATTTCTTGCGCAGCCATGCCATTTTCTTGCGCACCCATGCCTGACTTATGTGGCAGCCAATGAAGTAATAATTTTCAGCTGAAGTTTAGATAGATAAGGACTTATCTCTTAGTTTTTTATTAGATAGAGTTTGAGAGGGGTTAGATTACCTTTCTTACTAGGACTTTGGGTCTATAAATAGGACCATTTACTCTTCATTTAAGGGTTATTTTATTTTTATTCATGTTCTTATTTTTGGATCTTGTTCTTCTTTTTAGTTCTTGTTTTTGTTTTTGCTCATATTATAATAGGATTTGGTTTTGAAGATAGAAGGACAAGCTTTCTCTACACATTGGTGAAGGGAGTTTTCTTGTTAACTTTTCTTATTATTCATCATAATTAGAATTATTTTTTTCATTTCTTCATCTCTTTCTTTTCTTTTTAATATGAATGGCTAGATTCCTTTTTAGGATTTTTATTCTGAATTGACCATGTGCTTATTGTGATTAATGTTAGGTTGTTAGTTTTAGTTCATTGGTTATTATTGTGCTTAATATCATTTTGGGTCTGGCCAACCTAAGATTGAATTGACACTATAGGCTTAATCGAGAGATAGGTTCTGTAGGAAATGGCAATAACCTATTGATTGCTCAATTAGTTGAGAGACAATTGAGTGGATCAATATTGATTAAATGTTATGTTTAAAATTGGAATTAAAAGACATTAGATTGGTGAGAGCCGGTTAACTTAGTGTTGATTAATCTCTAATTAATTATAGGTTTATCTGAGAGGAAAATCTATAGTTTTTAATATCCCTTCAAGATGAATTAGAACTAGTGTGAACTTAGATGTTAATCAATCCTTTAAAATGGTCAATTAAGAATAAGGAACCCTAGCTTTTAAAATTTGCATTGAATTTGTGTTTTTACCTTTCTTAATTTAGTTTCATTTCTTTAAATTTCCAAACTCTATTTCATTGTCTAAACAATCAAACATTATGAGTATTGCAGTATTCAACCTACATTCCCTGTGGGACGATATCTTTATTTATTACTTGATACGATTCTGTACGCTTGCGGATTAGTACACATCCTTTGAAAGTGCACATAATTAGCACATCGATGCACTTTCGAAAAATAAAGGGCAATGGTACATTTTGGCCCTTAATGTTTTCTGCGGGGCTCACATATGCCCTTAAAGATTTTGGGGCCATTTAGCTGGAAAATCAACATTTTATTGTCACATATGCCCTCATTTAACAATAGTCACTAACGGTGCTTTCTTTCCCATTTTATTCAAAACAAGGGGGCCCCATTGGTGATGCAATAAAACAAAGAGAATTAAAAATATTTAACCCTAATATTATACCCACCACCACCACTGTCTTCAATAGAGAAAGACAACAGTGCAGATAGCGATTTTTTTATCTCATTTCTAACCCTATTAGTCTGACAATTTACATACCAAACCATGGCAAGTAAGTGAAAAAGGAGTAACTTTGTGGGTGTTTTGTCTACCATTGTGGAGGAAACAAGCGATTTTCAAAAGGTACCATCTATTTTTATTTTTTCATTTTTAAATGACAAATCAGTTGGGTGTTGTTGCATTGACATGGATAAACAATGATTTAGCCATCAAGTTTGCTTGGGCATTGTGTTTTTTATCGGCTGAAGCATATTAATATACATTTTCTTTGCATAAGCATTTTTTACTTGGGTTCTTTACTGAAATAAGTCATTTGGGTTATAAGCTTTTAATATACATACATTGATTAGAAGGTTGATCGGGTTTTATTGTACATGCATTTAAATCAGAGTATCGGGTATTTTTTAAACTCTGTGTTCTATGCTTCTATCAGTCTGACTGATTATAAATTTTTTTTATTTCGTATGTGATTGTGTATGTATGCAGCATGCCTGAAACTATTAATGTGAGGTTCAATTATGCTGGTACTTGGAAATATGTAGACAATAAGCTTTGATATATTGATGGTGATGTTGATGTGCTCTTTGATTATGATCCTAACTATATGTGCTATGAAGACATATTACATAGATACCGAAACTTACTAGGATTTGCATCTGTTGAGAAAATTTTTGTTCTTGAGCCTGGAAAAGAGCTTACTGATGGGTTGTTTTTAGTGCATGATGATAGTAGTGTTAGAAGGGTGTTAAATTACATCAGAAAATTTATTTGGATTGAAGAAATTGAGTTCTATGCAGATCATGAAGTGAATGAGCCTATATTTTAAACTCTACCTGTTGAGTGGCACAATGAGCATGAGTTTAATGCACTTACTGATGGAATGGGTGCAAGTGAAGAAAGGACTGAGATAGGTGAAAATGAAATGGGAGAAAGTGAGTTAGGTGAAAACTTAAATGGTGTTCCTAACGGATATGTAAGTGAAGGGAATGATGAGGGAGAGGGATTGAATACTGATGTAAATGAGGACAGCCAGGACAGTGACTGCTCCGAAGGTGGCATTGATGAGTCTACACCTCCTGAAGAGAGGGTTAGATATGAAGGATGTGAAGGTTTGAATTATTTCATGATTGGTATGACATTTGCAGATGCTACGGAGGCTAGGGAAGCAATCAGTAAATATGCAGTGACCTATGGATTTAAGTTAAAGATTAATCCTAACGAGCCATTCAGGATTAGAGCCAAATACATTAATGAAGATGGGTGCCCTTTTACACTATTTATTTCCAAGGATGGAAAAAATGCTAGTTTTGGCAGTGAAGACACTAGTAGAAGAGCATAGATGTTGGAGGCACTACACTATTCCAAGTGCATCTGCAAATTATTTGGCCAAGCATTTTAAGGATAAGATTTACAAAAACCCTAAGTATAGGGTTACAGACATGATAGCTGATGCAAAAGTAGACTTAAAATTGAATGTCAGTTTTGCTAAATGTAAAAGGGCAAAGAGGAAGATTATTCAGGAACTTGATGGCAGCTTTAGAGTTCAGTTTGGATACCTAGAAGCATATGCAACCACTTTGAAAAAAAGCAATCCTAGGACAAAGGCAGAAATTGAATTGTGTAAGGAAGCTTTGAGAGAGGGTAGAAGAGTGTTTAAAAGAATATTTATTTGTTTGGACGCTTGCAAAAGGAACTGGTTAGGGGGCTTTAGACCTATTATTGGTCTCGATGGATATTTTCTTAAGGGTGTTTGTACGGGTCAACTTCTCACTGCAGTTGGACAGGATGATGACCATCAAGTGGTGCCCATTGCTTGGGCAGTAGTTGACAAAGAGAATAAAAATAACTGGAGATGGTTCTTATCATTGCTTGTTCAAGAATTAGAACTAGGTGATGGCTAAAAATTGACTATAATATCAGATATGCAAAAGGTAAATGAAGTTTTTTTATTATTTAATTTCACCTACTTGTTTATTAAACTGATATCTGATATGTTTAAATTTGTTCATATACTACAGGGGTTAGTAGATGCTGTGGTCAATATCGTACCAGAGGCCGAGCACCGTTGGTATGCAAGACACATCTTTGCAAACTGGTCTAAGAAGTGGGGAGGTGGAGAAATGAAGAAAATTTTTTGGCATATGTCAAGACCAAGGGCACAACAGAAGATTATGTCCTAATAAAGGCAACTAGGTTTTAATTCTGAGACTTATTACTTTTTTAGCAATTTTTTTATGTTGAAAGTACTGAAATTTCATTTGCAAGATGTGAATCTGTAACACTTTCAAATTTGATTTGCAGGCCAGTTCATCAATACCTGCAAGTACTCAATAGTCCTCAGTGGATAACACTTCAGCCACACCTGCAAGTAATCAGCATAATCCGAGATCAGTACCTAGGGCTTCTTCAAAAAGGCAACAACCTTTATCAACTCCTACAAATACTCAATTGTCTTCAGTTGAAAAAAATTCAGCCATACCTACAACATCCCAGCCTAATTCGACATCTGCACAAAGAGCAATTAACAGGACAGGTTCAGCATCATCAAGAAGAATTATTGGACATGGCTGCTATGTGAATTTGCAGACATAAAGAACAATATCAAAGGTGAGTTCAAAGTGTTTTATTTATTATGGTATACATGTGCTATGTGTTTTACAAATGTGCTATCCTGTTTAGTATTTGTTGATGTTATGTTATACAAATGTGCTTGTATTATGGTATTCTAAAATGAATTATGGCAGTTGATATTGTTAACAGCCTGGATCATCAACCGAGAAGGTTATAGTAGAAGGAGCTGTGCCTGTGGATGTGGAAAATCCTGATCCTGAAACACGCTTTCCCATACCAAATGAGAGAGAGTTGAGAAAGAGTAAAGCTAGAAATTCTGCACAAACACCTTCAAGGCACATCAATTTTCATGGAGATGGCTCTCAAGTGACCATGGCTACAAATTTGCCATTTTAACCTCCAGGATTACAGTGGGGAGGAGCTACTGCCATCAGCTCCATCCAACTAGAGATTTAAAGGCAACAGATGATTGGTAGGGCAGCGAGAAGGACAGTCTGAAACAAAGGCATAAATTGATTTTTTGTCATGTTCTATATGAACTTGAAATCATGTACCTTGATTCAAGTTCTGAAAGAACTTACAACAACATAATTTATATTTTGCATATGTCATTTGACTGGAACATCTAATTTTGTTTACATTGTATTTTGTATTTTGATAAAAACATGCAAATGTTTGGAAAACTTATGTATTTTTGGTAGGTCTCCAATGATAGCAGCATGTTCATAATTAATATACATGCTTAATGAAAGCATCCTTTCAGAATTTTTTTTTGCAAATGTAATTCAGAATGTCATATATCTCTATGTTGAGGCTGTTGAGTATGACACTATATGTTTCAGGTTGTTCATGTAACTTGAAAAAGTACATATCAGTTTGAATATTGTGTTTACAGGTCAGCTCTTATTTAGCAGAATTTGTATTTTGTGAAAGTGGTTGTTTACTGTGAAAGTGAATGAATTTCTGATATATGCAAATCTGGCATAATTTTAACAATTTGTGTGTAGACAGAATCATTACCATTTAGGTAAGGCAAGTAAAATCAATTCCATTTGGCTTTCTTCAACATTAGATAGGTTGTTTTTGCTTACCATTAACACAATCCCAATTGTTGTTTAAAAAAAATAACTTGTGATTCAAGTGTGATACAGAATTTATTATTGATTATTTTAACCAACTTGAACTGATTTTGATCAAATATAAAAAAAATAATTTAAATTTTGATCTCATTATCTTATCGAGCTTGGATTCCATATGGAATGTGATGGAGCTTTGGGATGACATGCTGCAAGCTGTTAACCCTAATGATCGTGAGGTATGTTTAATGATAACATTTTCCTTTTAACTTTTTGAAACAGTTATATATTTTCTATTTTGGTGTTCCTTTTTTTCAAGGCTGTAAAAGATGAAGTCATAGTTGATCTTGTCAATCAATATCGGTCCAACCAGAAGAAGTTGATGCATATGCTAACTACTATTGCATCAGTTCTCTTAATGTCTATTCCTGCATTGCCTTGGTAGCCTTTTGGCAGAAGGCACCAGTTAGCATTTAGCACAAGAAGATGTTTTCAGAACATTTACATGTGGACCCAAATTCATTACTTATCTTTGTGTACAACATCTGTCACAGATGCAATTGATTCTGGTTTTTATATCCCTGAATCATAATGAGACAGCAATCAACCTTCAAGCACAAATTGCACAAAATTGTTAAAAAAATTTATATAGTAAATTATTAAGAACAGACATAAGCATTTGCAAGGCATCTTCTGTACCTGTTCTTTCAAAAACTTTGCCAGTTCTTTGCATTCCAAAAATAACACATTGATCAACACATAGTGAAATGGTTCTAAAAATATCTTATTAATAGGAACTTTGAGTTACAATATAGATCATTTGCTTCCATTACATCACGAAATTTCTTCTAAACAATAACTACATCAGCAACACTAAAATAACTAAACTATCAAACAACAACAACTACACCAATATACTACAATTGAATGATGAAAACCATTATGAACAATAACCAAGATATCATAATAACAACATACGAGGTTCTGAGCTTTTTTTGAATTAATGCATAATCATCTGTTTTAGCCTTTTTCAAACAACTCAACTCCATCCAAAGATCATCAATTTCAGCAGTAACTTCTTGATGAGCAAATGTTTCTCCATTTCTGCTAGATTTCAATTGCCTATTCTCAACGGCCAATTTTCTATTTTCCCACTTGAGTTCATTTATCACATCTTTCACCCTCCCATTCAAAGGCTCATCATGCCACTTGAAGTACCCACATCAATTTCCCTACAATTACAGTAATAATCAAATTTAAAAGCCAATTTCATATAAAAAATTTAACTTAATTGAAGATTATTATACATTCTTACTTCAAAATTAGGGCATGCATAAAACCTCCTCCCTGGATTTTCATTCGTCCATAATGTCCATCTAAGTGCCTTTACTTTCATACCTATATATTGACATTTACAGTACTTCGGTCCTCCCTCGTACTGAATCTCCATTTTTGAACGCCTCATCGAGCTCACTGTGGACGACGATGACGATTCTATTTCAGATTTCCCCACTGCTTACAATCTTCACTTGAAGTTTATGTGGGAAATTTTTTTTCTGGTTTCTGTCATTTAGGTTAAGGGTTGTCAATTTGCTTGAGAAGAAGATTAGTTGTTTTGTTGCATCAGAAGCCAGCAATGGGGCCCCCTTGTTCTGGAGAAAATGGGAAAGAAAGCACCGTTAGTGACTGCTGTTAAATGAGGGCATATGTGACAACAAAACGTTTATTTTCCAGCTAAATAACCCCAAAAAAACTTTAAGGGCATATGTGAGCCCCGCAGAAAAAATTAAGGGCCAAAATGTACTATTGCCCAAAAATAAATAAAAAATATTTAAGAGCATCAAACTTAAATATTGCAAAGAAATGAGCTTTTTTAGAAAAATACTATTGTCAATTGATGTGTTAAGTGAATCCATTCATGCTTTTAAGTAGTTAAATGTATTTTTTTTCTTAAATTAATTATCGGTATTTAAAATTGATTGAAATTAGAATTAACTCAATTTGATTTAGAGCGCCAAACATTTTTAAATTAATTTAACGCAATTATATGGATAATTTTATTTTTGGACATGTACCTAATTGATGTAATAGGCTATGATGCACGGACACCTCTATCGAGAGCCGTGTCCCGTTTCGGAAACGTTTCAGATACCGACACGTTTCGGAAACTTGTCGAAAATATTTCGCGGCCGTTTCCGCAAATAAGATAAAGTTTCGGGGCCGTTTCCAAAAATAAATTGGAATTAGATGCCGGATTTCTTGAGTTTGCTAACCTCTCATTAGATGAACCAGAATTAGAGACAATATTTTTCAATGAGAATGTATAATATTTTATAAATTGATGTGTAATATATTATAAATTGATGTGTATAATATTTTAGATAGATAATTATTTATTTATGATTATTGAGAAATTATATATTATTAAGAGTGTTATTATTGTATTTATAAATATAGGATAAAATGAACATTTGTTGATTTTGAGTTGTAAAAGAATGTTTTTTTTTTTTTTGTATTTATAAATGTTGTTATCATATTTTTGGACATATTTCACAATTATTTTTATGATAAAAAATATCATTAACCATGAAAAATACATTTTTAAATTGAACTTAATTTATAATTTATATAAATTAAATTTTAGAATTTTTTATATTTATAAATTTACCCTTATATTTTTAATATTTATACATTGACCCCTATATTTTTAATATTTATAAATTGACCCCGGTGTCACCGTTTCCTATATTTTCGAGAAAAGCCGTTTTTCCGTGTCCGTTTCTCCGTTTTCCGTTTTCCCGTTTCCGGTGTCCTTGCTACCTAGCCTACCACCGACCATGTTAAAAAAAAAAAAAAAAAAGTAACCCTACCACCGACTGCAATGTGTCATCACAGCCTTACAGACTAAGATGATGAGGACATTGAGGGTTGTTTTATGGGTTAAATTTTTTTTGGTGAACATCCAACTTTACACTAATTATATTTTGAGTATTAAATTTAAATTGATTTTTTTTCAGTAACTAAACTTTAATTTAAGTATCCTCAACCGGTCACCTTGTGACGTATTGCTAATGTGGTAGCCGAATTTGAAATATTTTAAAAATATTTACCACATCAACGTATTTTGAAATGGAGAAAAAAAATAAATTTATAATTTCCAAACAAATAAATTTATAATTTTCAAACAAGCATATATCCTATTTTTAGTAAAAATTAATTATTTTTTGGTAATAATTAAGACATTTCTATATTCAAGTGTATACTTAAGATGTTCATCAATTAAAATTGAATTTAAGTTATTTTAAAACTTTAATGAGTATAATTTATCACATTGTATATATCATACTTAATAATTTAACACTAACATAAATTTAAATATTTTTTTATTTTTTTACCAGAGGTAGTTGTTAGTTTTTTTTATATATTTATTTATTTATTAAAAATATTGTTATATTTATTTAACAAAATATAATATACACATTTAATGTTATAGTTATTTATACTATTATTAGGGTTTTTTTTTTGTTTGAAATAAAAATGGGACATAAGCAAAAATAAAAGCTCTCTTATTTTTTTAGCAAAAAGGGGAAATGGTTGCTTTGCTGGGGCAAGTGATCTGTGGGACCCGATTCTACGCGGCTTTGAGATTGCGAGGAGACAAAGTTGGCGGCGTTAAGTAACGGTTTAGTACCATCTAGCGGCGGAATGGTGGAGATCACTGGAGATTCAATGTAATTCTACCTGTCCTACTGCTACATTTTCGTTTCCTTGACGGCCATCCTATGTCGATGTGACAAAAATGAAATTATTTGGACTCACCTCCTTAAAATTTTATCATAATTCGATTACCATCCTAAATATTTAATTTATAATTTAAAATTTTAAAAATTTTAATTTTCATCATACTGAAACTTTTATTATCATTTTTTAGCATAAAAATTTACCGACAATTTAATATGAAGTCGCACATATTATTTTCACTTGTAAATATTTTAACACAATACTAAAATAACTTATATCAACAGGCCATGTTACTTGTTTCATTTATTATTTAAAATTTAATTAACAAAAGTTTAGTTTTATACCGTACATAAAAAAATTTTGAAGATTAATTTATCAAAGTAAATAAGAATTGGACCAAAAAATAAAAAAGTATGCGAAGCAGCATTAATATTAGAAGGTGAGGAAAAAAAAAAGGGGCATAACAGACAAATAACAAAATAGTAGATGGATTGGGCTGTCATGCAATCCCAAAGTACCACGTGGCTTACGCCATCATTTTCTCTATTGCATTCCCTTACCAGTTGCCCAACACCGAAATTTCCATTCCGCTTCGAAGATATATATGCTATTTTTATTTATTTTATTTAAAAATTTATTTATAAGAGTTCCTTCTTTTAAACTTTTTTGTTTTAAACTTTATTTTGTTAAAGGCATTAATTTCTATCATTTTAATCATTAATTTCTATCATTTTAATCATTTTTTTTTTTTTTGTTGTTGAGGGTTGGATAATTGAGTGATATATCTATTTTCAAGATATCAATAAATCAAAGGCGTTAAAGAAATTTTTTTTTTGTGAAATAAAAAAAATTGTTTGTATTAAGTGGATTATAATTATTTGGATTATACAAGCATATGTTATCAAGAACTATTCAATAAAAGAATATTTATTTTTTATCATTAATTTTTAAAATTATATTCTAGATTTTAATTTTAGAAGAATCAAATTAAAGTGAAAGAATATACCAATAAGAGATGATTTATTAGTATTTTCACTAAAATTGTAGAGATCTTAATAGGCAAGAGTACATTATATTTATAATGAGTAATAAGAAAAAAAATATTTTTTTTTTTGTTATTTAAAGCCCCGAGGACTTATGTGAGAACGGGGAGAGGAAGGGTTAAATCCCGCTCTGCTATCTGGATATCCGGTGTTTATCCATATGAAAAGGGATTTTACCACTTAAAGTGGGAAAGGGCGACTCAAACTTGTGCCCTCAACATGCTTCTAAGAAGCATGACCAGTGGGCCAAACCCAGTGGTCGTTGGACTTGGATGGGACAAACAAAAAAAAGACATTTTATATTAGGTGAATGTTTCACGTTTGTGTGAAATAATCGAGCTAAACATGATATTCATCCATTTTGTATTAGATGAATGTTTCACATTTGGTGTATGTAATATTCATCTGAATATAATATTCATCCATTTGATGAACCAATCTAGACATTCATGGACTTGTTGATCAGAATTTCAAAGAGCCTAACGGTTCAAACCCAAGTGAGACTAGACGGGGCTAGTTTTCTTTCAAAAAGAAGCCTGAAAAATGAAAATCTCCATATTTGATTAGGCACTAAGCAGACCATGGGCCTGGTTGCTCCTAATCTACTGGCCTAACTTCAGATATTTAGATTGGGATTCAATCTTATGTTACTTCTGCATTTCTCCACATAATTTGGGGAAGGGAATAGAAGCATGAATTAAATTTATGATCTTTTAATGTCTTGAAACAGAGTCTTTTGTCATTTAACTACTCAACTTTCAACAAATAATATATTTATTTTATATAAAATGAAAGTTATAATTATATATCAATTCAATCCAACTGAATTTTCCTATGAAATTATTATTGATTCAGAACAAGAGACATATATGATCCTTCCAAACAAATTAGTCAATTACTATTAATGTATAGCCAAAACAATACTGAGAACCTGAGATTTTTTGATTCTCCATGACTGCATGGGCAATGAAGTAGTGTGGTATATCTCTTTCATTATCCAAAAATATAAGTATTAATTTATATATAATGAATACTCTATTACACACAAGTAGTTATACAATCTAGGGGTGTTCATCGGGTTGTCGGGTCGGGTTCTGACCCGAATTTTTTTCAAAAACCTCAAACCGAAACCGAAAAATCAGACGGGTATTTGGTTCAGTTTTTGGGTTAATCGGTTAAATAATAAAAATAAAAAGACATAAGATGACAGACACCTATTAATGGCAAAGTGGCAAGAGCGCGTGTAGTTGAAGTTGGAGACGCAGGATCGAGTCCAATAATACCAAACAACGCTCTGCCACTCTACTACTACCACTATAGCGATGTATTTTTGTTGTATTTATATATATTAATGACTAAGTTTCGGGTTTTCAGTCGGATCGGTTCCGACTGAAAATCTATAAAACTTTAATAACTGAATTCAAATCGAACCAAACTTAGCTCAGTTCGGTTCAAATATTCGAGCCAGACGGGTTTTGAACGCCCCTAATACAATCTAACTTGTTTATTTGTAATAATAAATGATTTTAAAAAAATTCAAATGGAGATTTTGGCCTATCACTTAAGAGAACAGATATTATTAGCCACAAAAGTGGAAAAATTCCACTTTTTGTCTTTTGTGTTGTCCTTTTACTGAAAAAGAAAGCAAAATTTTTTTCTATATTATGTGGTACGTTTCAAATAGTCCAGCTAGCTAAAATTTGACTAATTTGAATTTAACTCATTTAATATCCAAGAAAACTTGTTTCTTGAAGGTAGCTGGAAAGAATTTGATTTTTTATTCCATGGAGTTTATTAACCGCTTAGACAATTTAAATTAATTCTTTTAATTTATCATTGAAATATATATATATTAAGATGCTTATTATCCAAAAAAAAATAAATATTAAAACACATAATATTCATTCTCTTTTAAAAATATTTTTATTTCATTTTTACAATCTAAATATAAATTTGTAAAATTTTGGGTGAAAATGGCATTTAGCACTCAAATTAAACAATAATACTCCTCCTTTTTTTTCCCTATGTAATGGATATTTTGGTTATATGCAAGCAATAACATTTCTACATAAAATATTACAAAATTTTATTTATATCAAAAAGTACCAAAAAAGAAATTGAATAGTATTTAAGAGGTATTTTAGCTTAATTTTTATTAGAGAATAAAAATTTTAATTTATATGTGTTTTAATAATACGTTCATGCAGATTTAACTCAAAATCTCAATGCTCACAAAGGCATGAGAAGCAACCAATCTGTTGTGTACCTTCAAATGATCAAGTACAATTTGAGAAGTTTTCAATGAGTACATTATTGTACATGAAATTTTCTTCTCTATCCTCATTATATTTTGCTAATTTTGTGTATGCTTGCTTAAGTTTTATTTGATAACTTACATGTTCATGATTTGTTCTTGATTATGCACACATATACATATTGTTTTTAATTAATAGATATTTTTACTTTCTCAAAATTAAAAAGAAACAAAAAAAATAATAATAATGACATTTATCTGAAGGCAATGATCATTTATGGTGGTTTATTTGATGGGAACATGCATAATTTTACTAACGATTGATTATTGATAATTATTGGACCTATATATGTTATCAAGTATTTATTAGGAATTTTTTCAAAAATAATCAGAAAACTAAAAATAATATTAAAAGTTACATTGACCAAAAATATTTTCAAAAATAGTTTTAAGAAATTTTTTTTTTTTTCAAATCTAGACCATGATTTTTCTAGAAGTTGTTTAATCCTCTTTTTTTTAATCAAAAAAATTTTTTTTACTACTTTCTTTATTTTTTTTTCAACATTTTTTTTCTATTTTTAAGATACTGTTTTTTATGAATATTTTTTTGCTCAATATTTTTTTCTCAAAATTTTTTCTATTTTTAAAGTACTCTTAACATTTTATTTTTTTCTCAACATTTTTTCATTTTATTTTTTGCTCAACATTTTTTTCAGTATTGTTATATATTGTTTATCTTTAGCAATAACAAGCAACAAAAAGCAACAACAAGCAACAAATAGCAACAAATAGCAACAACAAGCAGCAAATAGCAACAAAAAGTAACAACAAGCAATAAAAAGCAACAACAAGCAACAAGAAGTGTGACGCCCACAATCACTACCATACACGTGGCAACAATCCACCAATGTCACGTGGCATTAGTAAATCCTTTAAAAAAAATTGTACTCATTTGTAAAATAAAAAAAATGAATACTCACATAAGTATACATTGTTTAAACATTTCTTAACAATCAACATATGACAACATCTATACAACATCATATAAATGTGCCGACATGATATGCAGGATGAAGGTCAGATGCACCAGCTCGTATCACCTAAGACTCCATTGCAAGCTTTAAGCTAACTCTGATCTAGTTCCTGAAAAATTTCAAAGCTTGCAACTCAATAAGCAACTACTAAAATATTTATACACAAATAGCAAACTCACAATAGTTAATTTATTAACTATAAAATCCAGTGTATAAGACACATTCTCAAGGTAATAAAATAGTCTTACAATCCTTTAGTAAGTCCACATGAAATCCCCATAAAGTTCCATAACCATTGGCACTACATCGAGTGCGCACATGAGTCCAAAAGCAGAAGGAGCAAGTGAGCACTAAAAAGTCAAGCTCTGATAGAGAATCTTAAAGATAGATTCATCTCAAACTTCAAAACATGAAAGTTGTAGGAGACTCCTTAAAATTTCTCTAGCATCAAACCACGCTTCATTTGGAGCTCTATAGCTCGAGAAATGGTCAAAATATAGAGATAATAGTGTGCGGAAGGAAGGCTGACTCGTTACGACTCGGCACACCTTGTCGAGTCGGCACCCCGAGCCGTTGTCACGACTCGGTGCCTTCAGTGCACTGTGCCGAGTCGGCAGCATTGAGCACTGTCATGACTCTGCACTGAGCCCTGCTGTAACACCCGCTTCCCTAGCACACGTGTGAGTAGTATGAGATATCTTTTATGCACAATAGATAATGAATTGTTTGAGTTGAGATTGAGTAGGATTGGTAGAAAGGGACTAGAGTGTAAAGGCTTGTTTGTAGCAAATATAAGTTCAAGGGCTAGTTGGGTGGAAGAGTAAATCATTAAGGACCAAAGTGGACATTTGGCTATAAAATATCACAAATCA
>CATIWO010157041.1:0-15218 GCA_949673435.1 Macaranga tanarius | reverse complement strand
TGTGACGTAAGATTTGTGATTGCATGGATATTCACTTTAGTCAACAATCACAATCTTGGACATAATGGTGCATATGGTCCTTTGACCTGAGGTGACACGGTCATCCACATATGGTTGGTTAGAGTTTATTACCGCTTATATTCTTGTGCTAGCCACGCATGGGTATATGGTGTTTGATGGCTCTAGTTGGTTATATGTAGGGATGAGTGATCGACCAAGATGGAATTCATTATCTGGAGTGAACCGGGATAAGATCCTATGCTATCTAAGTTATTCTTGATGAATAAGTACCTGGCCAGGTCAAACTTGACTTACCCGAAAAGAGTTTCGGTGCTAGAAAGAGTTTATAGTAGAAGTCTTATTTTATCAAGAATTAAACTTAAGATGAGGTCATATGATTGAGGCAATTGGAGTTTGACTGAACCATGACTCTAGCCAAAATTGGGATCTTGTAATGAAGGGACATTTAGTGCACGGTAATTGTATTCTGTGGTTCTTGTGGATCTATATAAAGCATTCATTTCTAGTTAGGTAATCGTGATATCTATGTTAGGGGTCACTCACGACTTATGGGAACTAAATATGAAAGATTGGGATTTCACATTTAGAATGGAAAGGTGTTTCCATAATATTAAGAGTTAATATTATTTTCCATTTCCATTTAGACTTGAACCTAGTAAGTCACACACACAAAAGTTGTGCCTTGGAAGACTAATATTAATTTGATTATTAATTAAAGAGTTTAATTAATTAATTAAATTAATTGAATTGGATTTGCGCGTATGCGAGGATCTAGCATATCTCGAAATCTTAATTCAAAGATTAGGACAAAATAGCAATTGAATAAATATTAATTTGGACTTGATTTAATATGTGATATTAAGTTCAAGGACAAAATTGATATTTTCCTTCTATAATGGATGTTACCAAACAACTCCCACTCACCACTAAAGCTAAGCCATGCATGTAGCTTGAGTGTGAGACACTCAAACTATAGCCTTGCATGAGCTTTGAGTGTGAGACACTCAATTTGTATATGATATAATATTGGTGGTTAGTGGAGAGTCTAGAGACAACTCTCTCACTCCTTATGCATGTGAATTGAGTGTGAGACACTCAACACATAAACTATTATCATATTAACTTTATTGATATAGTTAGTGGAGAGTGTAAAGAACTCTCTCATGTATATGGTTAGAGTGTATGACAGTTAACCTATTAACTAATATCAAATTGTTTGATATAGTTAGTGGAGTTTGTAGAGAGAGTTAAGGCATATTGTTCATTTGCACAATTGGGAGAGAGAAATTGATATCAACATTATAGAGAAAGTTGTAGAGAGAGTCTTCTTCATCTTCTTCTTCTAAGGGTTCTTGATATCAATCAAACACAAGTGTTGTGCTCTTTCTTCTAAATCCATCATCCATAGAAGGTTTTTGCAAGTCCTATATGTCCTCGTTTGGTGGAGTTTGATACAAGCACGTAGGTCAATATAAAGAAGGGCTTGTTGATTGAACAACACCTCACTTTGAGGATCTTCAATTGCCAACCGTGTGTTTTAAGCTAGAGGCTTCACACTTGGGGAACTCAAGCTTGTAGATCATTATCAACCAAAGAGTTTCGAGCGTGCTACCAACTAAGGAGTATGTAAGTGTTACAATATCTCTTAGTTGTTAGGCTTCTTCTTGAAAGCATGAGTTGGTTGATGTGTTGACATGCCATGTTGTTCATAATCATGTTTAGCTATGTAAGAATGCATGTGATATGATCTATGGGCTTGGAAGTGTTTTGTGTTTGATGCAAATGTTGCATGCAATGAAAATTTTTAAATTCCGCATTTTCATTGTTCTCTACACATACTTTCCTGCAAGTGGTATCAGAGCCATCTATCACATGATTTACATGCTAAAAATGAGGGGCATATACTCATCAGGGCAGGTGTAGGTGCAAGCCCCTTACACTGTCTCGTGGGCTATTTTTTGGGGTTTTCAGGGGTTTTTAGGTCCTTTTTAAAAGTCTTTGTACTTAAACCAGGCTTAAAGTTTGGAACTTTATTGGTTTAGGGGTGAAAAAGGGTTTGGTTTTAGGGTTTGGGGTGGTTAAAGGATGTCTTTGAGGCTCCAACCACTATTTTCTTGTCTTCTCTAATGAATTATTCTCATCATTGGACCGTTGTAGCGGAATACTAAAATTCAGGTATCAACAGTTGCCCCCTACTTTGCATGTTCTAATTAAGCGTGCTCGCCAAAGACGTAGCTAATATCAGTACATATGAAGCATACGAGATAACATGCAAGGAGTTAGAATACTTACCTACACTTAGCTACTGTCAAAGTGACATTGTTGTGAGTTGAATTATTTATTTACGTGTAGCTACTTTGAGTGTCAGACTGGTGATCTTGTATCGAGGTACCGTATAGCTATTGTGAGCGTCAAGTGAGTACCGTTATAGCCACTATGGGCATCAGACAAGGAACTTGATATTAGGGTGCCATATAGCTGTTGTGAATGTCAAGCGAATGCCTTTATGGGCATCAGGTAGGTTGCTATATAGCTGTTATCTGAGCTTTAATAAAATGCCATTATAGCCGCTGTGGGCATCAGGCAAGGAACTTGATATTAGGGTGCTGTATAGTTATTGTGAGCATCGAACGAATGCCATTATAGCTACTGTGGGCGTCAGTCTATTGATACTGTGTAGCCGCTGTGGATGTTAAGCTGTTGATGTTTTATAGCCACTATGGGCATCAAGTTGTTAATACTATATAACCATTATGGGTGTCAAACTATTGATGCTATATAGCCACTGTAGTCATCAAGATATTGATGCTGTATAGTCGCTGTGGACGTTATGCTTTTGATGCTATATAGCCGCTATGGGCATCAAGTTGTTGATGTTGTATAGTCGCTGTGGGTGTCAAGTTGTTGATGTTATATAGCCATTGTGGGTTTCAAGTTGTTGATGTTGTATAGCCATTGTGGGTGTCATGTTGTTGATGTTGTATAGTCGTTGTGGGTGTCAAACTGTATGTAAATGCATGATGTAATTTCAGCACTTATACAAGATGCTTGTGGCTTTAGGACTTATGCAAATGTGATTGTGATGAATGCCGGGGCTCATGTAAGAATGACTTTAATATAGCTAAGCATGAAATATGCTCATGGTAGTTACTTGCTATTGGCCAAATGATATGCAATTGTATGCAATTTAGCTGCATGAAAATGCAAGATTGTAGTGATTCTAGTACGGTGTCATTTTAGCATTGCTTGCTTTGACTTGAGTTGCTTGATTTTTACTTCTACATGTATTCTCAAGATATTCTAAAAAGTTTATTGAAGTTAGTTTTGTTCTAATTGTACATGACAATTATTCTATATGCATAAATTATACTCTTTGAATTGGAAAAAATTCATTGACTCATCACAAGTCGCATGTACTCAACTAGTTTTGCTTATTTCAGTTTTTGTAACCTTTTTTTATTGTGATTCACATACTCTAAAGTGTAATCAACTATTATACACTGAGAAGATATTATTTTATCGAGTGAAGAGCTAGCTTCTTTGTCTAGACTTGGGAAAAACACATTAGGTAAAGCTTTCAAAAGATAAGGATAAGATATTCAAATCTTTGATTATCATTATAGCTTTTACACGCCTTTGCATTTTTCTTTCTATGTATTCACCCATCTTTCTCGTGCTACTTAACATGGATACCATAGAAAAGATTCTTTGGAAGCTTGTACTCTTTCATGAGCATTGGAGTAGTTTTTAGTTTCTTGCTTTTATCCTCCTTTCAGTGTTTCCCCTGCCTTTTTTATGTTACTCAGCGATACTCATACTCATTCTTTGAGCATTGGCATATGTGTGATGCCATTGCCGATTTGATACTCAGGATTTGGACCTCTTATGCTTGTCATTTAAAGGACAAACGTCATGCATTTTTCGTTGTTTAGACTTGAAGTGGGCATTAGTTTGGTTAGAGTTTGAGAATTCTTAGCAGAAGGTCATCGAGTGGGCCCTTAAATCTATGAGGAAGAAAGAAGGTTGTAGAGAATCAGAATCCGCAATACATGTTTTGTATTTGTGAACCCGTGGTGCTAATGGGTTTAGTCCAATTCATGAGTTTTATTATACTAAATGCAAGAATAAAACAAAAGGAGAACAATTTCTTTACTTCTCTTATATGGGAAACTTTGCCTAATGGGTAGTCTCTTTATGGATGCACTTATTTCCTTATTGTATGATATTCAGAGTCTTTATCGATGAGGCTAGTTGCCTTCATTGTCATTTTACTTGATTCTGATTAAGCGTCATATCCTTTCTCTATTACACCAAATTCTGATTCTCTATAACCTTCTTTCTGCCTCATAGATTTAAGTGCCCACTCGGTGACCTTCTGCTAAGAATTCTTAAACTCTAATCAACCTAATGCCTACTTCAAGTCTAGACAAAAGAAAATGCACGACGTCTGTCCTTTAAATGACATGCATAAGAGGTCCAAATCTTAAGTATCGAATCGACCATGGCATCACACATATGCCAATGCTCAAAGAGTGAGTATGAGTATCCATAATGGACCCTGGATAGTATCCACGCAGAGTAACATAAAAAAGGCAGGGGAAATAATAAAAGGAGGATAAAAGTAAGAAACCAAGAATTAAAAACATCTCCAATTTGCTCCAATGCTCATAAAAGAGTACGAGCATTCGAAGGATCTTTTCCATGGTATCGATGATGAGTAGTACAAGAAAGATGGGTGAATACTCAGAAAGGAAAATAAAAAGGCATGTAAAAGCCATAACGATGATCAAAGATTTAAATATCTTATCCTTATCCTTTGAAAGCTTTACCTAATGTGTTTTTCCCAAGTCTAGACAAGGAAGCTAGCTCTCCACTCGGTAAAATAATATCTTCTCAGTATATAATAGTTGATTAAACCATAGAGTATGCAAATTGTAATAAGAAATGGTTACAAAAACTGAAATAAGTAAAACTTGTTGAGTACATGCAACTTGTGACGAGTCAATGAATTTTCTTCCAATTCAAAGAGTATAATTTATGCATATAGAATAAATGTCATGTACAATTAGCACAAAACTAACTTCAACAAACTTTTTAGAATATCTTGAGAATAAATGCAGAAGTAAAAATCAAGCAACTCAAGTCAAAGCAAGCATTGTTAAACTGACACCGTACAAAAATCATTGCATTCTTGCATTTTTATGTGCCTGAATTGCATACAACTATATATCATTTGGTTGATTGCAAGTCACTACCATGATCATGTTTCATTCTTAGCTACATTAGGGTCATTCTTGTATGAGCCCCGACATACATCACAATTAAGTTTGCATAAGTCCTAAAGCCACAAGCATCTTGTATAAGTATTGAAATTGCATCATGCATTTACATACAGTTTGACACCCACAACGGCTATACAACATCAACAACTTGACACCCACAACGGCTATACAACATCAACAACTTGATACCCATAGCGACTATACAACATCAATAGGTTGACACCCACAGCGACTATACAACATCAAAAGCTTGATGTCCACAACAGCTATACAACATTAATAGCTTGATGACTACAGTGGCTATACAGCATCAATAGTTTTACACCCATAATATTATATAGCATTGACAACTTAACACCCACAATGGCTACACAAAAGCAATAGCTTGGTGTCTATGGCGGATACACAGTATCAACAGCCCGATGCCCACAGTAGCTACAATGGCATTCGTTCGATGCTCGCAATAACTATAGAGCACCCTAATATCAAGTTCCTCACATGATGCCCATAGCGGCTATAATGGCATTTGATTAAAGCTTGGATAATAGCTATATAGCAACCTGCCTGATGCCCACAATGGCATTCGCTTGATGCTCATAACATCTATATGGCACCCTAATATGAAGTTCCTTGCCTGATAACCACAACAGCTATAATGACACTCGCTTGACGCTCACAATAGCTATACAATACCTCAATACAAGATCACCCATCTGATACTCACAGCATCTACATGGTAACAAATAATTCAACTCACAATAATGTCACCTCGATAGTAGCTAAGTCTCTAGCGAGCACGCTTAATTAGAATATGCGAAGTAGGGGTAACTGTTATACTCAAATTTCAGTATCTCGCTACAACGGTCCAATGATGAGCATAATTCATTAGAGAAGAGAAGAAAATAGTGGTTGGAGGCTCAAATACGTCTTTTAACCACCCCAAACCCAAAAACCAAACCCTTTTTCACTCTTAAACCAATAAAGTTCCAAACTTTAAGCTCGGTTTAAGTACAAAGACCCTTAAAAAGGACCCAAAAACCTCTAAAAACCCCAAAAATAGCCTACGACATAGTGTAGGGGGCCTGCACCTACCCTAATGCATGTTCCTATCATCTTCATGGGCACGCCCTCATCATTTCATAGGTAGGCAGCCACGAAAAAAATCCTTGGACCATGGGCATGCGGCAATAGTGATGGGCAAGCATATATCACCCCTCAAACGGTGAAAAAATGCCCCATTTTTAAACCTAACAGACAGTAAGATTAGTGCATCAAACATATAAAGAGCCACTACACACCTGACGTCTATATAATTAGACCAAGGCCACAAAAAAGGACAGATAGAGAAATAGAGACCAAAACTAACTACCCTATGAAATGGAGGAATGTTAGTATAGACGTGCCTTAGTGCCATTCTTGTATGTTGTATTGTACTTTTATCCCGATTAGTAATAAAATAATTTTCATTTAAATTAAGTGTTAAGTTAATTTGAATGTTTACCCTTTAGTATTATATTAAATGAGTTTATTATCAAGAGTTGATAATATAATTGACAAACTCATTTAGTGCATATGCTATAAAATTTGTGATCATTGGATTAATATGAGGGTAGTATTAATCTATAGACTATCAACTCTGTCTATTTTCCTTTATCAGTATATAATATTGATAGTGGGAGGTAGTGAGTCTTATGCTACTTGATATGAGATATCAAAAAAGACATATGGATGTTCATGTGATGGATGGATCCATATCAACCACAACACAAAGCTTATCACGCATGCTACCGACATTTGGAGTTTGTAAGCGTTGCTAAACTTATGTGTGTTGATTTGTTTGGTTAATGTGATGTTAATCTTACTG
Organism: Macaranga tanarius; assembly: GCA_949673435.1. Taxonomy (NCBI): domain Eukaryota; kingdom Viridiplantae; phylum Streptophyta; class Magnoliopsida; order Malpighiales; family Euphorbiaceae; genus Macaranga; species Macaranga tanarius. Next base: position 8,051 of record CATIWO010157041.1, on the reverse strand, counting down.
GTTATGTGAAATATTTTTTATTTATGATCTTGGGTTCAGGATTCTTGCCTTCATGAAAGGGTTGCAACAAGGTAAAATTTTTGAAATTTTCCACTTTCGGATATGTGTTCACACTACGCTTTCACCCCGTTCGAATGGTTGTAATCGATCCTTTTAAGGAATGCTACCAAACTCAAGATAAGCATATTCTGAAAGATATTCTCATTACATATCACTACATTGACTTCACAATTTCCTTTGCAGGGGACTCTGAAATGATTACAAAACTCAGTACCGCATAGGATGCGAAATGAAGCAGCAAACCGCAAGTACCACAACAAAGGGAAGAATTCTATAAAGCTCATACTAAAGCACATTTTGGAAATATTTTTTATTATGATATCACACGCTAACTCTAAAAGCTTTTTTACAAGGAATGATAGAAGTGTTACAGAAGCTGAGCATATGCCAAATGTATACCAAAGAGATGAATAGTGCCCCCATAAGAGGGAAGAATGCCACAAATACAAAAATAAATGCATTCTAAAATTGCCACAATTTCATTCTATAATACTAACTCCAGAAAATTCTTTGTAGGGAATGACTGTGAGGATATGGGATTCAATGCTCCATTGAATACACCATAAGGAGCAAATCCAAATCTTCTAACTAAAAAGGAAGGATGCTGCAAAGATAAACATATTCTGAAAAATATTCCCACTCTACCATCACTATACTAACTCAATAACTTCAATACATGTTTTATATTTGTGAACCCGTGGTGCCAATGGGTTTAGTCCAATTCATGAGTTTTATTATACTTAATACGAGAATAAAACCAACGAAGAATAATTTCTTTACTTCATTGATGTTGGAAACTTTGCCTGATGGGTAGTCGCTTTACGGATGTAGTTATTTGGTTATTGTATGAAATTCAGAGTCTTTGTCGATGAGGCTGGTTGCCTTCATTGTCATTTTGCTTAATTTTATTTAAGCGTCATATCCTTTCTCTATTTCACCCTGTAAAGAAGTTATTGAGTTAGTATGGTAATAGTAGAGTGGGAATATTTTTCAAAATGTGTTTATCTTTATAGCATCCTTCCTTTTTGGTTAGCAGATTTGGATTTGCTCCTTATGGTGTATTCAATGAAGCATTGAATCCCACATCCTCATGGTCATTCCTTACAAATAATTTTCTGGAGTTAGTATTATGGGATGAAATGGTGGCAATTTCGGAATGCATTTATTTTTGGATTCGTGGTATTCTTCCCTCTTATGTGGTACACCATTTGTCTCTTTGTTCTACATTTGGCATCTGCTCAGCTTTTACAACACTTCTATCATTCCCTATAAAGAAGTTTTTAGAGTTAGCAGGTGATATCACAATAAAAAATATTTTCAAAATGTGCTTTAGCGTGAGCTTTATAACGGTCTTCCCTTTGTTGTGGTACTTGTGGTTTGCTGCTTCATTTCGCATCCTACGCGGTGCTGAGTTTAGTAATCCTTTCGGAGTCCTCTGCAAAGGAAATTTTGAAGTCAATGTAGTGATATACAATGATAATGTCTTTCAAAATGTGCTTATCTTGAGTTTGGTAGCATTCCTTAAAGGGATTTATTGCTACCATTCGGACGGGGCGAAAGCATGGTATGAACACGTATCCGGAAGTGGAAAATTTCAAAACTTTTACATTGTTGCAACCCTTGCATGAAGGCAAAAATCCCAAACCTAAGATCACAAATCAAAAATCTTTCACATAACCAACAAGATTAACATCACATTATCCAAACAAAGCAACAAACATGAGTTTAGTAACACTTACAAACTCCATATGTCGGTAGCATGCTTGATAAGATTTGTGTTGTGGTTGATATGGATCCATCAATCACATGAACATCCACATGTCTTTTCTGATATATCATATCAAGTAGCATGAGACTTACTACCTCCCACTATCGATATCATATACTAATAAAGGAAAATAGATAGAGGTGATAGTCTATGGATTAATACTACCCTCATATTAATCCAATGATCACAAATTTTATAGCATATGGACTAAATGAGTTTGTCACTTATATTATCAACTCTTGATAATAAACTCATTTGATATAATACTAAAGGGTAAACATTCAAATAAACTTAACACTTAATTTAAATAAAAATTATTTTATTGCCAATCGGGATAAAAGTACAATGCAACATAAAAGAATGGCACTAGGGCACATTTATACTAACATTCCTCCATTATATAGGGTAGTTAGTTTTGGTCTCTATTTCTCTATTTGTCCTTTTTTGTGGCCTTGGTCTAATTCTGTAGACGTTAGTTGTGTCATGGCTCTTTATATGCTCGATGCGCGCATCTTACGGTTCGTCGGGTGTAAAAATGGGGCATTTATTCATTATTTTAGGGCTGATGGGTGCTTTCCCATTACCATGGGTGCATGCCTATGATCCATAGGTGTGTGCTCATAGAGGCGATGGGTACGTGTGAAGGGAGATTCATAGAAACCAAATGAATTAAGCTGAATTTTAAACATTTTAACCATATGCAACTCTTGCATGAATACTAGAATCTCATCTAACCTAAGATCACATACAAGAACATTTACATGACTAAAAACATGCATCATGAACAACATTTTAAAAACAACAAGCAACACAAAGCATCATAAGCCAAAAGCCCTATAATCTAAGATTAGTAACACTTGCAAATGCCTAAAGTGTGTAGTATTCTCGATAAGCTTTAAGTTGTTGTGATCTACAAGCTCCAAGCTCCCGAAATGTGAAGCCTCTAGCTTGAAATGCACAAGTTACTCCAATGAGATTTCAAGGATGATGGAGAACTACCCGTAAGCCTCACCTCTTGATAATGACCCAAGACACTTGCTAGAAGTCCTCCAAACTTAAATGTGTAGGATTTTGTAGCAACCTCTAATGGAAGTCAATGATGGATATATGTTTGTACAACTTTTGTACAATAATGGCCTTTTGCTTAAGAGTTCACAACACTTGTGATTTTGTTACTTTCTACACTTAAATGAAGAAGATAATATCTCAACTCTTGAGAATTCTCTCTATTTTTTTTCAATAGTGTAAGAATTAAAAAAGCTCTATAATGTGCATTAGTTTTTATCTCTACAAAACCACTAAGTTAAAGACATGTATATGATAATAGATTAAGTGTCTCAAACTCAAGCTTCATGCATGTGTGAGTTTGAGTGTCTTACACTCAAGCTACATGCATGTGTGCCTTTGAGTGTCTCACACTTTAACTAAATGCATGCATAGCTTTTTGCTTAGGTGTCCTTGCTTGGTTTGGTTATAAGAATAACCTTAGCCTTTAACTTTAATAACTCTTAATGAGTTGGGCCAAGGTCTTGGACTTATTTAGCTCTTAAACAAGGCCCATATATATACCAAACTAATTAACACAACTCATAGGCTTATTTAACTCTTAAATAAAGCCCAAATCTTATCCATCATATTTTATCCTTATGGTCCATCTCATGGCCCTTATCCATACTACAATTAGAGGTAAATATTAATTTAGACATTGAACTTAATTTCACATATTAAATCAAGTCCAAATTAATATTTAATTAATCACAATTAGTCCTAACCTTTGAATTTAGACTTCGGGATATGCTACATCCCCGCACATGTGTAAATCTAATTCTATTAATTTAATTAATTAATTAAACTCTTTAATTAACAATTAAATTAATAATTATCATCATTGGTGCAACTCTTACATGTGTGACTTACTAGGTTCAAGTTTAATTGGCAATGGGAAATAATTTTAACACCTAATATTATGGAAATACCTTTCCATCCAAAATATGAAAATTCCAATTAATCACATTTAATTCCCATAAGTCGTGAGTGACCCCTAGCATAGATGTCACGACTATCCAATTAAAAATGGATGCTTTCCATAGATCCACATGAACCATAGGTCACAATTACCATACACTAAATGTGCCTTCATTACAAGATCCCGATATCGGATAGAGGCATGGTTTAGTCAAACTCTAATTACCTCAATCATATGACCTCATCTTCAGTTTAATTCTTGATAAAACATGAATACTACTAGAAACTCTTTTTTAGCACTGAAACACTTTTCGAGTAAGTCAATTTTGAGCTAGCTATGTACTTATTTAGGAAGAATAACTTAGATAGTATAGGATCTTACCCTAGTTTACTCCAGGTAATGAATTCCATCTTGTTCGATCACTCATCCTTACATATAACCGACTAGTGCCACCACACACTACACACCCATACATGGCTAGCACATGTATCTAAGCAGTAACAAACTCTAACCAACCATATGTGGATGACCGTGTCACCTCACGTCAAACGACTATATGCACCATTATGTCCAAGATTGCAATTGCTGACAAAAGTGAATTTCCATGCAATCATAAATCATATGTCACTGTTCGATCCCCTATTATATGAGTATCCACATGTCTATTCTGATATATCATATCAAGTAGCATGAGACTCACTACCTCCTATTATCGATATCACATACCGATAAATGAAAATAGGTAGAGGTGATAGTCTAAGGATTAATACTACCCTTATATTAATCTGTTGACTACAAACATTTATTACATATGTACTAAATGAGTTTGTCACTCATATAATCAACTCTTCACAATAAACTCATATAACATAGTGCTAAAGGGTAAATATTAAAATAAACTTAGCACTTAATTTAAATGAATAATATATTATTGCCAATCGGTATGAAAGTACAATGTCAATATACAAGAATAGCACTAGGGCACATCTATACTATTAGCATGCCCATGGATGATGGGTGTATGCCCATCACCCATACTGGGCTAGATAAGGCTTATTTTTTCATGATTTTCCTTATTTTTATTTCTCGCTCCATTTCTTTAGCTTGGACTTTCTCTTAAACACCTCTATTGCTTAGCTATGACAAAGTGAACTTCTAGATATACTTTTTTTATGAAGGAGTAGAGGAGATGCTCGGGAATGGTGCCAGAGATGTGCCTATTAAGGGTGCTCCCATGCACACCGTTCATCAACCAGTGTGATTTTAGCGCTGGGATCAAAGATTCACTAGGGGGAGAGGGTGAACTACCGGTGGACCTTGAATCATCTTTTGGTATGATTTCTGACTTTCAATGCTTTAATTGTCTTCAGATTGCATACTAGGATCTTTTATTATTTCTGTAAAATTTAGAAAAAAAATAAATTAGGAAACTTTAGGAAAATATATTAGAAGTAGGAATTTATGTTTAAGAAATTAAATTAAGGTCTAATTATTAGTATTATTATTGTTATTTTATGTCCAAAATTCCAACTTAGGTTATTTTTTTAGAGTGATCTTGGGTTTATTCTTATATCAAGCCCTTAGAATAGTCTAAATCTTGTTAATTTTTGCATAATGAAACACTTGTGATTAGTCAAAATTATTAGAAAAAATTCATTAAGTCTAAGTAAGATAAACAATTTTAACCAAGTAAGTAAAATGATTAAATGCATTCACATGTGACGAGTTGAGTGAAAAATGAACCATAAATCTTCATGCATAAAAAGGATAATATTTGATTGTACATGTTTATATAATAGGGAATGAACTATATGATTATGTATGGGAAAATGGAAAAAAAAGGATTAATTTACATATGATTATTCATGAAAAAATAGAACAGAAAGGCTTTTAGTCAAAGACTTCCCTTTTAGTGATTTTGCTTTGATATTATATAGCCTATGCCTCACTTTCACTCTTCTGGTAGCCTATCTACCATGTCTTCTTTCTATGAGAAGCTTTCCCATTTGATGAGAGCTCACATCAGGGGTCTCAGTTTTGATGGGTTCCTTGATAGCTTTGACAGGCATCGGGGAATCCTTAAGACAATCATGCCACTTTTATGACATTACTAGAGAGGTGGTCGGATTATACCTACACTTTCCACTATACTTTTAGGGAGATGATCATCATGCTTTTAGATTTCATCACCATTATAGGGCTATCATTTGTCGGTGCTAGGGTTCCCATAGAGATTCTAAGGGACCCGAGGAGATGGGCCGTAAGCTATTAGGTTTCAACATCACTTTTAAGAGAGGTAGTGACAGTTGAGTTCTTTACACTACCTTGGTGAATGATTGCCTCATACTTATAGAGGTTGGTTCAATTGCTATGAAGTAGATCACTCATTGTTTCATTTTTGTGTTAGTTAGCGCGTTCATGTTCCCGAATGCTAGCAACACTACAAAGTGTGGATTTTGCTGCTGTTGAGAGACCTGGATGCATTGCCATAGCATGACTAGGGGCCTTCTACCCTTGGATACCTATATCATGACTTGGATGATGGATGGTTTGGGGGCTCAAGGCTTATGGGCTTTCACTAGTTATTGACATGAGTTACCATGATACTTGTCTCACTTCATTATTATTTTTATGCCAAGCTCCTTTTTAAGTTAACTGATTGTGCCTAAGTATGCGCATAGTTCAATAAGCTTTAGGATGTTGTGCATGCACACATCCTAGGTTTTGGTTTTAATCAGTTCTTTACCATTCTTCCACATGAGGGCTACCAGACAAGCTGTTTGGTGGCCTTGAAAGCTTTATTAGAGCGGTGGCGGAATACCACCTATACTTTTCCATTTCATGTTTAGGGACTTCCATTTGATCACATGGCTTTCATTCATTGATACATCTGTCCTATTTGTTGCTTATTTATACATGCCTTGACTTGATGGTGAGGCTAAGAGGTATATTAGCCAGTTACTTGGATGTCCATTTTCTACCATTGGCTATGAGGGTGGTACATGCATTTGCCATTCAAAGTTATATATTGCATGTCATAGTTGGGTTTTAGAGGATGTTGTTGAAGGAAAGCGTGAACATTTAATAATTAAAAGTGAGAAATTTTAAATTTTTGATTGCATGCAACACTTGCATCACACATGAACCACATTCATGCCCATAGATCATATCACATGGCAAATACATAGCTAAACATGCATCTAGGACAACATAATACATCAACAAAAAACCAAGTCATGCATTCACAATACAAGACCTAGAAACTAAAGGTTTGGTAACACTTACAAAACTCCAAGTTGGTACCACGCTTAATAAGCTTTGATTGATGTTGATCTACAAGCTCCTAGCTCCCCAAATGTGAAGCCTCTAGCTTGAAATACACAAGTTGCACAAGGATGATCTTCAAGGATGATGAAGATTTACCCACAAGCCTCTCTTTTGTTTTAGACCCAAGAGCTTGTTAGAGCCACTCCAAGATTGAATGTATGGAACAAGGATGCAACCTCCAATGGATGATGGACTTTGAACTTGTACAACTCTTGTACAATAATGGCTTTTAACTTAAAAGAACATAACTCTTGTGTAAATATGAATTCTCTACACTTGAAGAAGAAGAAGGAAGAAGACACTCTCAATCCTTTTCTCTCTTTTATTAGAATATCAAATTTTCTCTCAAATGTGCATTAGTTTTAGTTGGCTTGGTTGTCTCTACACACTCCACTAACTATCAACTATAACCAATTTGATAATAGTTTGATAATAACTTGAGTATCTTATTGTAACGTACGCCATTCTGGAAGTATTGTTCATGCATAGTGATTTATATGATATGTGGCATAGAGTTATTAGTTGCATGTATGTGGCATATGTATTATTCATAGAGAGGGGTATTATTGTCGGAAATGTTTGGACCTAGATGTCAAAAATATAAGTTGTGGATTTTTTGGATAATTATCCTAGCTCATTAAGGGTGTGTAGAGAGAGTTTTTGATATTTTGTATATATATATATATGGTTAATTGTTAAGAGATAAAAATGGATTTTTATAAGTTGGTAAGTATTTATTTATAGGGAGACTTTGGAGGAGCTATTTGGCCATTTTTGATTGGTGGGTGTTGTAGTGTATATCAACTTGTGTGTGTGTGTGTGTGAGGGTGAAGAAAAGTAGAGGAAGAAAAAGAGAGATTGGGAAGGAATTTTGGTGAGATTTTGGTGTGGCTCTAGCTAGCAATTTGGTGCCTTAGGAAGCCTTGAGGG
>CATIWO010156962.1:0-18642 GCA_949673435.1 Macaranga tanarius | reverse complement strand
ACTCACGACTTATGGGAACTGAATGTAATACATTAGGATTTTCACATTCAGTATGGAAAGGTGTTTCCATGATATTAAGTGTTAATATCATTTCCCATTGCCATTTAGACTTGAACCTAGTAAGTCTCACACATAAGGTTTGCATTTGTGATGATTAATATTAATTTGATTATTAATTAAAGAGTTTAATTAATTAATTAAATTAATTGAATTGGATTTGCGCATATGCGGGGATCTAGCATATCCCGAAATCCAAATTCAAAGATTGGAACTTTATTGCATTTATGTAAATATAAATTTAGCCTTAATTTAATATGAGATATTAAATTTAAGATTAAATTAATATTAGCTTTCTAAAAATATATGGACATGGGCCATAAGATGGACTATGTAAATTATGGATGATGGACTTGGTCTATGTGATGGACCAAAGGCCTTGGACTTTGTTCAAAGAGTTTGAACTAGTCCACTTGTTAATGATATGGATTGGGTATTGATTAAAGAGTTTAATCTAGCCCATTACTTTTTTGGATTGGATTGGGTCATCTCTAAGTGTAGAGAGGCCCATGGCCCAAGCCCAAGCCTAAGCCTATTAAGTTGTAATGGAATTGGAATAGTGATGGGGTAACAATCCAACTAAACTAACCAATTCAAAGATGGTGGCTTCTTATTGTCAAGGTTGTGGAATTCCAAGTCTTTGGAAGACTTGGAATGAAGACTTTGAATAAAGACTAGCAATAGTTGCTAGACTTGGAAAATAAGACACCAAATGGTTTATTTAATTAACAAGAAATGTGTAAGACACTAATGCTAGGAGCTGTAATTTTCGGCCAAGTGCATTAGGAGAGCTTGTTGGTTACTCAAAATAGACTAAAGGAAAAGTAATAGTGTCTTCCTTCTTCCTAAGTTCAAGTTAGTGAACCTTAACCATCACAAGGGTTATGATTTCTCTCTACACCATCATCCTTTAGGGCAACCACTTTTAGTTCCATAACCTTTAAGATCAAAGAAGCTTTCCCAAGCTCTTGGGTCATTCAAGAGAGGCTTGTGTGGAAAGCTTGTTGGTGTTTGAAGATCAACCAAGTGCAAACCGTGTGTCACAAGCTAGAGGCTTCACGTTTGGGGAGCTCGAAGCTAGTGGATCGCAACAATCGAAAGCTTATCGAGCATTCTACTAACTAAGGAGTATTGTAAGTGTTACATAACTCTTAATATGTAGAACTTGTAATTTGATTACATGCCTTTTGATTGTTGTTAAAAATATTATCCATGATGCACGTTTAGTTGTGTAAATACATGTGATTTAGATCTTGTGGCATTGAATGGATTCAAACTTGATGCAAGTGTTGCATGCTTCCAAATTCTAAATAAAATTCCCCATATTTGGTTGCTTTGATCTCCATTCCCTTTATTCAAGTCCCAATATAAAATTTTATTTATTTTCTATCTATTCTTTGAGGGACAAATTTTAGTTTTGAATTTTCAATTGATGCTACCTCTCCAAACTTGACTTTCTTAACATCTTTATAACTTGATCATTTTATTCTTTGATGCTAGTAATAGTACTTAAAATTTGTTCATCAATTTTTCTCTTCAATTTGGCCTTTTAAAGTCTAATGGGTCATGAAGAACCATCAATATCAATATCTTCTAAATTAATAGAAAATGGCACTTGTCTAGGAGAACTCAGTATTAGAGATCCGAAAAGGGAATAGTTTGACCGTAATGAAATATTGTTAAAGTTCTATCACTGAAAAGCTTGTCTTGGACTGTTGTTATTATCTTTAAACTTTTTTAAATCTTTAACTATGTGCCACACATCATCAAATTTGAAACCTATTTTTTATAATGGGTATCATGCATTTATAATATTTTGGCTCAATATAACTACAAATTGTTATAAATATAATGTAAAATTTTTAAAGTTATAGAAAAATAAATAAAAAATAACTTTAAAAATAAATACTTAGAATATCTTTATTTGAAGCACCACTTCCTCACTATTTTTTCAATAGTTTGAATTCAAGCTTGCATAATGCGTTTGCTGCACTCCTTATAACCCTCATTCCTTTTTTGTCATATTGTCTTCCACTCGAGACCAAAAGTGATATGAAGACTAGTGAACATATGTAATTGAATCTTAAGAAATTTCCATATACACTTGGCATAGGAGCACATCTTCAGGAATACTATAACCAGATGATCGAATAGATATTTTTTCAATCTGTTAATGGTTGGAAAATGAAGTAGTTTGTAATATATTAGAGGATATGCTTTCTATAGTTATGTATGACTCTTATTTATAATAATGTAAGATAAGAATTTATTTCAATAAATTCAAATAAGGCTATATGGAGAATTCATTTAAACCATTGGATGAATTTCATTATAATTTCAACCACTGGATTGAATCGTACTATAATCATATAATTTTCACACAATTTTCAATAAATCCATATAAGATTATTTGCATAATTTATTTAAACCATTGAATGGATTTCATCATCATCTCAACTGTTGGATTGAATTGTACTATAATCATATCATCTTCACACAATTTTTAATAAATTCATATAAGGTTATCTGCATAATTTATTTAAACCATCAATTGTAGGATCTAATCGTATTATAATCTTACTATCTTCATATAATTTTCAATAAAATCCAGATAAGGTTATCTATATAATTCACCGTTGGATGGATTTCATTATATTCTCAACTGTTAGATTAAACCACATTATAATTTTAATTTTTCAAAATTTTTTCTATAAATACTAATCTTTGGATGTATTTTTTCTTTTTTGCATAAAAAATATACATACAAAAAGAATTGAAAAAAACACATCTAGGAGGCTGGGCTCCTCACGGGCGGGTACTCATGGCCATAATTGGGTGCTCACGACCGTGATTGGGTGCTCACAGTCCTGAGCCAGACCGTGAGGACCCCAACTGGAACCATTTTCTGTGCATTTTTGGCCTAGGGTGCTCACGGTTGCACCCTCACGGTCATGAGAAGACTGTGAGCAGCCCAAGCTAAGCCAAAACTCCTCTTTGGCCATTTTAATGCTTACTAAACCTTTCCATATGCAAATATAACTCAAACCAAACTTAAAAATACTTCATAAATATACCAAACATCACCAATTCATTCATTAACACTTGATTTACAATTAAACACAAGCTTAAAGTATTTATATTCATAATTTCATCAACATCCATCTCCCATTCATACATTATTTCATTCAAAAGCATAAACTCAAAGTATGTATAAATCACCACACCAATTAGTATCCATGAAATCACATTCAACAATATATTTGGTACTCATAACCAAATTCATAATATTTCAAGAGTTCATACATTCACATTCCATTCTCATTGTTCATTATCTGGCCGGATTCATCCTCATATAAATACCTCACACTTAGCCTCATTGGCTATATTTCTTACAATTTCAATATCAATCAAATGGCCATTTAGTGAGACTATCCACCCGGCTCAGTCTCACTTCTCATATGGGTAGCTATACATCCAACTCAGCTTACCTATCTCACAATCACACATCCTCACATATCACACTTTCGTGTGAATCACAACACAATATAATTCAATGCAATTGTATATTAACAAATCATCACAATAATATTTCATCATTGTTCTATCCATACTTATAATTCCAACATCATAATATCATTCCATGCAATTGTATCTCAACAAGGCATTATCACAATATATCACTACTATTCCTTTCATGATCATAATCCATTTCTCATAGTCACCACATCAACATACATAATATATTTCCATACACTTGCATTTCAATAATGCCACTATAACCACAACTCATCCGCATTCTATCCATACTCATATTCATAGGCTTCCACAAGCACAATTATAATGTTAATATTACATATACATATATCAACATTTGCTAATATTCCCAATATATAAAATGGTGGAAAATTATTCCCTATTATATTCATCAATCCATTTATGCATTCAATTCCATTAAAGGAATACACAATAATACACAAAAGAAATGAGCATATGTATACAATATGTATTCATAGTTACTTACGTCAAAGTGCTTCTAACTTCAAAAAGAGTTCTTCTTCTACTTATGAGTGCCATATTTCCCTTTATTAAGTCCTATATATAACTATATATCAATTTTACATAACAACCATGACTCTTGCATCCAAATGCACTAGATGCACTTTAAAGCTCAAGATTCAATATATCCAAATTATTCACACATAAGTCCAAAAATTATAAAATTAATACTGAAACTAGGACTATGAGTCCACTTCAAATTTCAAGTGGAATTTCTCAATTTGGACATGTATGTAATTAATTATGGATTTTTGATCAAAACCGGGTAAAAGAGAGTTGACAGGTTGAGCAAGAAAATGTCAGGCTAACTCAGACAGTCTTAACAATAAAAGCAGCACAAGGCCAAAACACAAAAGTTATAGAGAATACTCTGAAGTTTCCAAAGCATCAAACTTTTCTAAAATCAGAGCTCTACAACTCTAGATATGATCAAAATAACAAAACTAATGCACATGAAAAATAGAATCCGAATTTATAACTCCAAAATCTAACTTCAATTAACCAAATATAAAAGCATGGCTTATCTAAATGATGCTCAAAGTACTTATAGATCTTCAAAAGCTCCCCAAAATGATTGTTAGATGTGTAGAGTATTTATAAAAATCTCCTAAAGCTATCAAAACTCTCTCTTCTCTTCTTCCTTTCTACAATTCTCTACACCCCTCTTTACACAAAATATAATAATACTCAAAAATGCACCAACCAATCACAAGTCACCAAATGGGCATGAGGTGTCCCTTTAATTAATAACTTAACTTTTATCAAAGAATTAAAAAATAAGAACTAGGTAATTACAAACAATTATATCTATAATTTCTTAATAAAATAATACATAAATATCACCCAAATATCTCTACACCTCCTTAATGAAATGGAATAATTACTCAATAATCCACAACTTTCTATTTTAACAAATAACTCAAAACTTCCTTAACAAATATGCCCTCTCTACCAATATGCACATACCCACACTTAAATATAATCCACAACTCTACTCTAAAAGTCATGAAGGTATAATACATGAACAGTGCTTCTAAGTTACGGGTGTTATAATTCTCCCCTCTTTAAAAAAAATCATCTCCAAAATTTGCTACTCACTACTTAACTAGATCAAGTATGGATATACTTTTGGCTTCATTAGCTCTTTTATCCACCATGCTGCTTCTTTAAGTGAATGATGACTTCATTTCACTTTTACTATTGAAATCTCTTTATTCCTCAACTGCTTGTCATAGACATTCATATTTATAAAGCATATTTTAATCTTACATGGTATTAAATTAGTAATCTACTTGTATCATATCCATACCATCCTCAATATTTCATAACACAACTCCTAGATCATAACTCGTCCATAGCACATTAGACTTTATCATAAGAACCTAATGACAAAAGCACAGTTTCTGAGGAATCTATCAAAAATTCAGCAGAACCTCCTTTAAAAATATAGATATCTCCCTTCTAAAGTAGGGCCAATCCTGCAATAAAAAAAACTACACTTCTATAAACAATTTCAATTGGCTTAGTTACCCACCACACTATAATTACATATTGTCCCATACTCAAATGAGGTTCAAAACAATGCAGAGACATTTCAAAGACATACTTAGCATTATCAATTCATTCACAAACATAAGCTCAAGTATATCTATACCAATACATCATTTAATATTTATATAGTTACCTTTGTGATATATTTAGTATTCACAATCAACTCAAACATAATGGATTATATATATATATATATATATATATATATATATATATATCCAAATATATGCATTTGCATTCTATCATCTCCAACTCCTACAATCACCAATTCTATAATAGAAAAAATATATATAAATATAATCAATAAGCAATTGAATATACATCTCATAAATCTCAAATCTCAATCCTTTATTTAATGTTAGTATTCATCTCAATAATTCACATAAATGCTAAAATTCACACTTTCATATCTCAATCCCACTGTTTGATATTATTTACTTTGTCGATGGATACTTAGCCAATCGACATCTCAACATTTGATGTTGTCGATGGTCACATGGCCAATCGATATATTATCACACATTATATCCACATTTACTCACAAACATAATATCATTACAACCAATGAACTAAACTCAATTTCATAATTTATATGCACTTAAAATCATAATTTCAATACTATCACATATCATGTTTATCACGTTCAATCGTATACTGCACAACAAATACATCAACATTACAATTATAAATGGTAAATATATCGATCATATATTTACTATATAACAAAAGTATACCAACTATATACCAACAATATACCACAATATACCCATATCATCATTTGCCAACATCATTATTTGGTAACCAATTCTCACATTAACAATCTACTACAAGGTAGAAAGTTATTCCACATTATGATCACTAATCTATACATTTATATTCACTAACAATGAGGTTTTAGATCCTATTACGTCTCTGTAGTCTTAAATCAATTCTTTCTAAATAGAAATATACTTTAATCTCTTTATTTTTTTTATACTTATTGAAAATAATTCCCAATATAACTGATACTTCTAAATCTTTAATAGTTGAACAATAGTAGCTAACTCATGAATAATGCAACTGTCGAAATTATAATTGTCCAAATGTATAAACTATTATTTTCCCATTTGCATTAACACATAACCCAACTCTAGTCTTAAGACTTTAATATAAATCACAATACCTCCATTTCTGGTTGATAATGCAAGTATAAAAGAAGTAGTATATGCTTCTTCCAACTTCTCAGAACTTCGTTGACAAACTTTAATTTATTTTTCATGTGAAGTCGTCAAAATCCCAGTCTCAAGTTCATATTTAAAAACCCTATAGCATCTCTCAATTTAATTGAGTAGCCCTTCATTTCTCAATTACGAAAAATTATTCTTTATTGAAATACTGTTCAATTGCCTGTAATTATTACATAACCCCATATTACCATTTTTTTTCTCTCATAAACTGAATCGATGCCCATCATAAAGAATTATTTAATTTGACAACTTGCCTTTAAAATAATTCTATTTCAATTATGCTCTTCAATATAGTAGTAATTTCGGTATTCCTTCTCAAACATATTAGGAAATTCTGTGATTATAAGTACATCCATTATCCTCAGACTAATCTTCACTTATTCCTTAATGTCGGCTAAATAATTTTCATACTAATTTCAAATCATATAAAAAGCATTCAGAGTTGAAACTAACTAAATATGCATAGTTTTCCTTTACCTATCATCAACATATAACCACACACTATCATCTTCTTTGTTAAGCTAAATTATTATATCCCCATAGTAGATGACTCACTCTATCAATTTACCCTTGAATTAACTTTCGTTGAATCTCAATATCCTCTAAATAATCTTCTTACCCATCTTCAATCACAATTGATACAATTACAACTGAAATTAAACTAGCACGCATAATCTCTCTTTTAATCACTGTCTCTATCTTTCTCTGTCTCAAATATCCATATCTATCTTTTTTTTTATAAGCCACATTATAATAATACCATAGTTCATGCCTAATCTATTCTTGAAATAATACTAATCTTCTTTCCAATTCAATGATTATTGAAGTCTGCATATTAATCATACCATTTGACTCTTTTAAAATAAAATCTCATCACCAAGTTCACTATCACAACATTCCAGTAAGCATTGAAACATATATACAATTTCCTTAATAATGCAAGTGTGCCATCTATATACGAATTGCATATTCGTATAAATGATTAGATAAATTCAAAATCAAAAGGTATCATAAGTAACATAATAAAATGTACCTGTATTTTCATCTGATGTGGGAAAAGCTTCTGAGTATTAGCTTATGCTCTTTCTTGATTCTGAGATTGATTATAGGTTTAGCTTATATCAAAGTATCAGCTCCCCTTTTCTTAATATCTCTTTCAACCTCTGCCTAAATTAACATTGACTTGTAATATTTTTTTCTTGTACTGCTTTGTCTAATTAGCTGAAATCTTTGACAGCTTTTTTCAACGAACTTTGTTTGAAAGAATGCTCGACTTACTATATTAATAGCATATATTGTCTGCGACCAACATTTTTCTGAATGGATTTTACCATAACTATTTCATACTGAAACTGATGTACTGCTCATAATTTATTGGTGTCTTTTCGACTGTTAAGTCTTCTAATTCTTTATTACATATTTTCCCATTATTGACTAATTTGCCTACTTTATGCCTTTTAAAACCACTTGTTGGAAATTAAAACCTTTAGAAATTAAACTACCACTGATTTGAATTGAAATAGCAAGTCTGCTAGTAGTTTTCTTTTTTTTTTTTAGCTTCTATAGCTTCTTCTTCATTTATAGTTTCTTTATTGTGCAATGCAATTTCCACTGAATCCCTATAAGTTGGTGATTTGATTATCATTCACTCTCTCTGATCTCTAAATTCACCCTTTTTTTTCAAATCTTCTCTGCTTTATCCCATTAGTTGTTATCTTTTTAAAATATACTCTAATAATCCCAAACGACACCTTATAATCAGTTACAATTGAACTATTTCACCTCAATTCTAAGAATTCAATCCTATTTCTATCTACATATGCTTCTGAAACATATTTCTCTATAACTATTTTCAAAAAGTCTATCCAAGTCATAATTATCGGTACATTCTCACTTCTCTGTATTGTCTTCTACCAGCTTAGGATATCTAGCTCAAACAGTGACATTGTATAACTAATTTTCTTTGTATTAATACAATCAATTCGATCAAAAATTTCTTTCAAATTCTGTAGCCATCCTCTGCTATGATGGAATCACCAATACCCTGAAAATTGTTGCACATTGATCTTTTATATTCTCACCTTTTTTGTTAACAGTGGTATCCACTTGTTCTTGATTCATAGCTTTCACCCCTTTTGATCAATTCTCTACTATATAAGAATATACATCTATGGAGGGGTTATAAATAGAAAATTTATTCAGGCTGACATAAAACATGTATAAATATTAGTCTATAAATTAACTCATGTAACTCATTTGGGCCGATGAATTGAGCTTGGTGTCCTTTTATCTTGACATATGTGACGCACATTATCTAGATGTCATCAATGACTCATACATGATATATTATAAATGCATCATGTTTCATGTCCCGAGGGAATCTAATCCCTGCTCTGATACCACTAAATGTAACGCCCACAATCACCATCATACATGTGGCATAGAAAAAAAAATTTCTTTACTCAAATGTACTCATATATATATATATATATATATATATATATATATATATATATATATATATATATATATATATATACACCAATACTCATATGAGCATACATTGTTTATCATATCACATAAATCAACATATGACAACATCTACACAACAACATATAAATATGCCGACATGATATGCAGTATGAAGGTCGGATGCACCAAACTCGTTTCAGCCCTCCTAAGACTCTAATGCAAGCCTCAAGCTAAGTCTAATCAAGTTCTAAAAAATTTCAACAATAAAGGGGTGAGCTTTTAATACAATAACCAACTACGAATACAATTGTATACATCTACCAATCACATAGGAGTTGATTAATGTAGCATATAATCACATATATAAGATACATTCTAATGCTCATAATATAGTATTTTAATCTTCTATTAAGTCTATATACAATCACCATGAAGTTACATTACAATTAGCACTACATCGAGTGCGTACGGAAGTCCAAATGAAGAAGGGGTAAGTAAGTAATAAAATGTCAAGCTCTTTTGGAAAATTTTAATGATAGATTCAACTCAATCTCTATGAAAATTTTAGAAGACTCTTCAAAGTTTCTCTAGCATTAAACCATGCCTCCTTTGGAACTCTATATCTCAAGTTATGGTCAAAATACCGAGACGAAAGTGTGCTGAAGGAGGAGGCTGGGCTCCTCATCGGCGAGTGCGTACGGTCACGATTGGGTGCTCACGACTGTGATTGGGTGCTCATAATCACGAGCCAGACTGTGAGGACCCCAGCTGGAACCATTTTCTGTGCATTTTTGGCCTGGGTTGCTCATGGTTGCGCCCTCACGGTCGCAAGCAGACCGTGAGCAGCCCAACTTAAGCCAAAACTCCTTTTGGCCATTCTAATGCTTACCAAACCTTTCCATATGCAAATATAACTTAAACCAAACTTAAAAATAATTCATAAACATACCAAAAATCACCAATTCATTCATCAACACTTGATTCACAATCAAACATAAGCTTAAAGTATTTACATTCATAATTTCATCAACATCCATCTCCCATTCATACATTATTTCTTTCAAAAGCATAAACTCAAAGTATATGTAAATCACCACACCAATTAGTATCCATGAAATCACATTCAAAAATATATTTGGTACTCATAACCAAATTCACAATATTTCAAGAGTTCATACATTCACATTCCATTCTCACTGTTCATTATCCGGCCGGATTCATCCTTACATAAATTCCTCACACTTAGCCTCATTGGCTATATTTCTCACAATTTCAATATCAATCAAATGGCCATTTAGTGAGACTATCCACCCGTCTCAGTCTCACTATCTCACATATTATTTTTGGGTAGCTATACACCCAGATCAGCTTGCCCATCTCATATATCACAATCTCATTTATATAGCCATTTAATGAGACTATCCGCCCGGCTCAGTCTCACTTCTCACATGGGTAGCTATACACCCGGCTCAGCTTGCCCATCTCACAATCACTCATGCTCACATTCCTCACATATCACACTGTCGTGTGAATCACAACACAATATAATTCAATGAAATTGCATATTAACAAATCATCACAATAATATTTCATCATTGTTCCATCCATGCTTATAATTCCAACATCACAATATCATTCCATGCAATTGTATCTCAACAAGGCATTATCACAATATATCACTACTATTCCTTTCATGATCACAATCCATTTCTCATAGTCACCACATTAACATACACAATATATTTCTATACAATTACATTTCAATAATGCCACTATAACTACAACTCATCAGCATTCTATCCATACTCATATTCATAGGCTTCCACAAGCATAATTATAATGTTAATATTGCATATACATATATTAACATTTGCTAATATTCCCAATATATAAAATGGTGGAAACTCATTCCCCATTATATTCACCAATCCATTTATGCATTTAATTCCATTAAAGGAATAAACAATAATACATATAAGAAATGAGCATATGTACACAACATATATTCATAGTTACTTACTTTAAAGTACTTCCAACTTCAAAAAGAGTCCTTCTTCTACTTATGACCTTCCTTTCCTTTATCAAGTCCTATACATAACCACATATCAATTTCACATAACAACCATAACTCTTGCACCTAAATGCACTAGTTGCACTTTAAAGCTTAAGATTCAATATATCCAAATAATTCACACATAAGTCTAAAAATTATGAAAAAAAATACTGAAGCTAGACCTATGAGTCTAATTTAAATTTCAAGTAGAATTTCTCAATTTGGACATGTATGGAATTAATTATGGATTTTTGAGCAAAACCGGGTAAAAGAGAGTTGATAGGTTGAATAAGAAAATGTCAGGCTAACTTAGATAGTCTTAACAGCAAAATCAGCACAGGGACAAAACACAAAAGTTGTAGAGGACACTCTGAAGTTTCCAGAGCATTAAACATTGCTCAAATCAGAGCTCTATAACTCCATATATGATTAAAAAAAAGACTGATGCACATGAAAAATAGAATCCGAATTCATAACTCCAAAATCTAACATCAATTAACGAAATATAAAAGCATGGCTTACCTAAATGATGCTCAAACTACTTATAGATCTTCAAAAGCTCCCCAAAATAAGTGTTAGATGTATAGATAATTTATTAAAATCTCCCAAAGTTATCAAAGCTCTCTCTTCTCTTCTTCCTCTCTACAATTCTCTACACCCCTCCTTACACAAAATATAATAATACTCACAAATGCACCAACTAATCATAAGTCACCAAATGGGCATAAGGTGTCCCTTTAATTAATAACTTAACCTTTATAAAAGAATTAAATAATAAAAACTAGATAATTATAAATAATTATCTCTACAATTTCTTAATAAAATAATACATAAATATCACCCAAATATCTCTACACCTCCTTAATGAAATGGAATAATTACTCAATAATCCATAACTTTCTATTTTAACAAATAACTTAAAACTTCCTTAACAAATATGCCCCTCTCTACCAACATGCACATATCCACACTTAAATGTAATCCACAACTCTACTCTAAAAGTCATGAAGGTATAATGCATGAACAGTATTTCTAAGTTATGGGTGTTGCAGTAGGGATGCAATCTGCCAAAAAAGTAAGTGGAAGGGTGCAATATGAAAAAACTTAAAAATACAAAAGGGTCAAGTTGAATTTTTAAAATGAATTTTGATATCGGTTATTCATCATATTAGTCAAATTCAACTTCATCTTCAAATGAAGATGATATCATAATGATGAATAACCTAATTGTATAATAACAAAAAGAATAGGAGGTGATGTATTATATGATACATTATAACACAATCATCTTGCACAATATCAACTACAGCACCAGGTGTCTCATCATGGATCGATTCCAGGTCATATTGGGATTCATTGGGATTGTGAATTCGCAGATCATAATTTGTTCAACAATTATTTTTTTGATAATCTACAATATGGTGATGATATATTTCAACGATGATATTGAATATCTCAAAATTTATTCCTTCATAGTGTGAATGTAGTAAAACAATATGATTCCTACTATCAACAACGAATTCATGGCCTTTATAGACTCAAGTTATCAACTTTATAAAAAGTAACAGCTGTATTTCGGATGTTAGCATATGGTATACCGGCGGATACAACTGACTAATATGTCATAATTGGCAAGTCAATAGAAATTGAAAGTATAAAGTGATTTTGTTGCGCTACTGTGGAGATTTTTGCAGAGCGATATCTAAGATCACCTAATGCTACTGATATTGCTAGGTTAATCCATTTGGTGAATAACATGGTTTTCCTAGAATGTCTAGTAGTCTAGATTGTATACATTAGAAATGGAAAAAATTATCCTACAACATGGGTTGGGCATTATATAGGTCGTTATGGATCATCAACAATTATTCTTGAAGCTGTAAAAATTATTATCTCTGGATATGGCATGCTTATTTTGGTATGCCTTGCATTAATAGTAATATTAATGTGTTAGAGTCATTTTATCATATTTTCAATCTTGCATAAGATATTGCTCCTCCTACTAATTATGTTATTTAAGGAAATTAATATAACATGGGTTATTATTTAGCTGATTCTATATGTCTTAAACGGTCTAATATTGTATAAACTATTTATGAACCTTGCACTCAAAAGAAGAAATATTTTGCCATGAACCAAGAAGCGTGCAAAAAATACATTGAGTGGGCATTTGGGGGTTCTATAATCACGTTTTGCAATTGTGGTGGGACAGGAACTTTTTTAGAGAAAAGATGTACTATATGAAATAATGACAACACGCATTATTATGCACAATATGATAATCAAGGATGAACCTGATCTAAATGCCATAATTATGGATGCAATGGAAGCACCAATAAATGGTGGTTAGATGATAATACTCGATTTCCATAATTTCTTGCTCGGCATAGAGAAATCAAGGATAAAGATGGCGCACATTATACATTGCACTTCATAATGCATTAATTAAGCATTTGTGGGAGAAATATATTAATTCAGAGGCATGAATATATGTAAATATTGTTGAAATATGTGTTAATATTGTGGAAATTGTACTCTTTTATTATTGAACTTTGAATGTAACGTTTAATTTTTAATTTTTAATTTTTTTATGTAATTTTATTTTTAATTAATATATAAGTAGTAAATATGACATAATTAAAAAAGATGATTAATTTATTAATTTTTAACATAATTGATAAATAATAAAATATATTATTGTGGGATGAATTTGTTAAAAAGAATATAAATATGGGTGTAATGTGATAAATATATTAATATAATAAAATGAGATATAAAAAAAATAAAATACAGAGAATATTCTTTTTGGAGTTAAAAATGGTGTAATGAATTGGAAGAAAATTATTGTGGAAACTACATTTTGGTGTAAAACTAACTGCATTTATGGTTGGAGATGGCCTAATGTTAAAGGAAAAGGAGCTCTTAGTGCATAAATTGTACAAGATTTCATTCATTCAGGAGTTAATTTTCTAGGATTAGAAATCAGGTGCATATTTTCAACTAAGTTATATTCATAATGTGTTCTAAGTTATATTCATAATGTGTTCTAAACTCTACAGATTGATCCTAGATAATGAGTATGACTGTTTGATTTTCTTGCAACCACTTCTTGACAATGGCTACTTGACTGCAGAAAGGAAAAATGTTGACGAAGGAAGGAAAAGGAAAGAAAGGGCGGTAGGTGATGAAGCTCAGCAGATTGAGGTGAAGATACTAGATATCGTAAAATATTTGTTGATTAGTTGAACAACGATATCAAAAGCCAGAAACACTGATCTACAAAGGATGAATGCAATTTTTCTTTTGTATTTGTAGCAGATACAAGCCACAAACACCATAATGGTAGTAAGCATAATAATCATGCAGCAAAATAACACAAGTATTATCACATTCCCTGTGTTGGCTGTGGAGCTGGAAGATTATACAATGATTTCAGCTGCCTGCTTATCAGCTTGCTACTATTCAGAGCAAGTTGAAGTTGCGAATCATCAGACCACCATTGTTCTAAGCCATGAGCTTCCATAAACTTCTGCTTTCCCTTAGACATCACAAACAGCTTTGCTGCAACTTGTCCATTTCTATGATCTACATTCTCCTTATTTTCACCATTTTTCTCTTCAGCTCCATCAGGGTCAGTGTAATAGCAACAGATATAGTCACTATTATTCACATATAAGTGAGGTACCCACTTTTTCGATCCTATGGAAGCTTTATCCCTGAAATGATGTACCCAGTTCCTCAATCCTACAATAGAAGTTTTATCGTCAGCATCATTGGCAGCATGAGATTCGCTATTTGAAGGAAGCATTGATTTAAATTTCTTCCAAGCAAATCCAGCTTTTTCCCCAATGTTCCTTAAGCTCATTGCTATAGAAATTGAAGGTGGATTAAATAAATGGGCTTCCACATGTATCCCTTCTTTAGCTAATGCCTTCCCCACTTGTAGAGCAAAGCCAGCACCCAAGGAATGACCAGCAATGCATACATTACTGCTTCCATAGCTTTCAGCAACAGATTTTAACGCCTCTAGTGCTACTCTGAATCTAACAGAACCCTTCAAGCTTTCCCAAGCTAGAAAGCGGAGGTCATCCTCAATGTCCCTTCGGATTGTTGGGCCTTTTAGTAGAGTTCCACGAAGTGCTAAAACAGCCTTAGGTGCTCCACTAGGTCTAATGAGTATCATATCAGCAAATGCTGCAGCTCTATCCCATTCTAATACTGCACCAAATATAGATCCATCTCTTTCATCTATTAATGTTTGGGTCATTTTGTACTTGAATGGTGTCCACCACTTTGGAGCAAGGGAATTCTCTTCTGTTCTATTCTCTTGTCTATCAAGCTCAAGCAAGTAGACTGCTTGAATGAAGCAGGCTACTACTGTTCTCTTGTAACTCTCATCCTTCCTGCACATATATCTGCATAATTTATGTTGGGTTCTTGACCAAAAATTAGACAGCCAAACACAGAATTTGCAACAAATTATACATATAGACAAATTTGTATAGGTGTTAAAAAATCCTTTAAGTGAACAAAAAAATATCAGCTGTTGCTTTCCAACACCAAACAAGAAGAATAAAAATGTGAACAAATTTAATCTGAAATGTTATTCAGAATCACAATGTGCATATTTCAACCAACAGCTTCTCTCAATCTCATACATATATTTCAACCAACAGCTTCTCTCAATCTCATACATATATTCTTTTGTTCTTACAACAAGAGCAAATGATGGGTAACTTTTCATGAATTAAGAACAAAATTTATACTATAATCTTTTTGATAATTTGAAAGTTAGACAAAGTACCATGAATTGAACAACAAATTATAACCAAATAGATTGCTTAAAAGAACCAATCTATAAAATGTCAGTGGCACCGCGTATCCACAAAAACCTGAAATTAGTGCATACAGAGAAACAGCAACAGATTTGCCTTTTCAGTTTCCTACTGGCACCAAAAGATTCAATTTACCAAACCAAGACTCAAGCACAGCAAAATCATGATATTGCAAATTCCTAGAAAAAGCAAATATTGTTGAGTTAATTCCACCACAGAAAAAAAAATTAATAATAACAATCAAAAGATCTCCAATACGAGCCCAGATCAATCAAATCCATTGAAACCCAACATACAAATTTCCTTATCTAGATGCCAATTTATATTTTCTATTGTGTTCTAACATGCAAGTTTCAGAAACCCACATGCTAAAGTTAGAAAAATCCTGAATTTCAACCAATAAATACTAATATTCTCAATAAAAAATAACAGTAATTTTTTCCACTAAGGTCTTAAAGTAAGTTACGAGTGAGATGCGTTCAGTAGCAAAAAGGGTAGATCAATAACTGATAAATTAAACTCAAAATGACAAAGAAATGGGGAAAAAAGAAGAAGAAGATGCATAAACCAAAAACAAAAGAGAGATGGGTTTTAATTATAATCTAACCAACTAGAATTGATAAGGTCTCTCCAATTAGGAGAAGCAACATTTCGAGGCCCACAAACATGAAATGCATAAGGGTGTGCTTCGATCTCTTCTGCTGCTGCTGCTACTATAGCCTCCTCCGCAATTACTTGAGTCTCCATCTTGCTCTCTTCCCTACCTCTTTTCATTGTTAGTGTTTGGTTTGTTTGCATATAGAGATGCTGTGCAAAAATTTACAGAAACAGGGAGGAAGATAATGGTGCTGTGTGCGCTGTCTTGTTGACAAAGAGATGTTTTCATATTCCTTTATTTCTCGTCATTAAAAGTTCTTATTTTCTTTATCTTCCAACGGTCATATTTCCAGGTTGTCAAGTTGCCGGCTTTTTAAATCATTAAATGAAACTGATGCATTCGACCAATTGTGTTCCCAAGTTTACAAATTTACAATTTATGTTAGAGATGAAATTTTGGCATTTCACCCATTAATACTTATATTTTATATTTAATATATTAAGAATATAAATAATATAATAATTTTTTATCATATTAATAGTTTTGTTAAAAAAAAAAATCATAATAATTTTTATTTTTATTTGAAAATTTTTTAATTTGACCGAATATAGTATATAATAAAAACTTTCTAATTTTTGTTTTAAATAATCAAAACTAATTTCTTAGTTAAAGTTATATGCACAATTCATATACTTGAAATAATTAATTATTAGAAATTTAAATTTTTAAAATTGATAATTATATTTATGAATTTTTTTTATTTTAAGTATTAAAAATAGTGAGAAAAAAAATATAACTAATTTTTCAAAAAAGAAACAGATAATTTAGATTTTTAATTCTAATATCAGTGTTGGTCATTGAGGCAAATGTAACATAACAGGTCAATATGGGTTCAATCCTTGGTAGGGGTGAAGATGGTTAGAAAACATGACTCTCCAGAGTTGCTCCATAATATCCGTGATCTAAAAATTGAGAAATTAAAATAACTCTAAATTTCAATTTGAAAATTAAAAATTTTAAATTAAAATAACTCTAAATTTCAATTTGAAAATTAAAAATTTTCAGGTCAATTTCAAATCAGTTATTTTTCAAATTAAGAATAAATAAACTAAAAATATTAGGGATTTTTTCATAAATAGCGAAAAAATTAAAAATAATATCAAAAGCCACATTTACCAAAAATATTTTCAAAAATAGCTTTAAAGAAGTTTTTTTTTTTCAAATCTAGATCATGGCTCTTCTGGAAGCTGTTTGACTCTTTTAGAAGCTATTTGATCCTTCTATTTTTTTGAATCAAAAAAAAAAAAATTTGTACTACGTCAGTAAAATCCTATTTTCTAGTAGTGTACTTTCTTCATTTTTTTTTCTCAACATTTTTTTACTAATTTTTTCTATTTTTAAGGTACTTTTTTTTATTAATGTTTTTTTTGCTCAATATTTTTTTATACTCAACACTTTTTTCTATTTTTAAAATAGTCTTAACATTTTATTTTTTTCTCAATATTTTTTTATTTTATTTTTTGCTCAATTTTTTCTCAGTGTTGTTACATATTGTTTAACATATACATTCCTTCCTTATTTCCTGCACTTCTTCTTCATTTCCTACACTTTCCTGCACTTTCTTGTTTCCTGTCTTTCATTTCCTGCACTCTTTCATTTCCTGCAGTTTCCTGCACTTTTTTCTTTTTTATCAATATTTTTTTGCTCAATATTAATTAGTTTAATTTCTAAATTCTAAATAATTATGAAAAAAATAAAGATTGAAGACAATGGTTAATTTTTTATTTAATTAGC
>CATIWO010156898.1:0-40583 GCA_949673435.1 Macaranga tanarius | reverse complement strand
TAATAATTTAAATATTAACTTAATGAAATATAATTTTATCATATTTATTAATAATTTAAAATCATATAATAATACTAAAAGTAAGGATACTAACATCATACATTAGCTTTTTCATTCATATTATGTTCCATTTTATAACATTACTAAAAAATCAATCATATTTTATATTTTAAATTATATATTAAATTAATATAATATATTGTAGTAATAACATAATAGATAGTGGTTAATAAAATTATTCATATAATACAAAAATTAGTACTATATTATTTAGTATTAATAAAATTATTTATATCATATAAAAAATTAATAATTTGTTTAATAATATTAACAAATTAGCGACGGATAAAAATTCTTCGGTAATTAGAGACGGACAAAATCCATCGGTAATTAGCGACAGATGTTGAATCCGTCACTTTGAATCCATCGCTAATTACCGATGGATATAAAAATCCGTCGCTAATTAGAGACGGAAAAAATCCGTATGTAAAATTCGTCGCTAATTAGAGACGGAAAAAATCCGTCGGTAATTAGTGACAGATTCAACATCCGTCACTAATTAGAGACGGATTTTTATATCTGTCGGTAATTCAGGTGCCAATTATTGGCATAAAATGTTTTGTGGCCTTTACCAATGGAACTTTTTATTCGTCGGTAATTTAGCCACCCGTCGGTAATTAGCGACAGAAAACAAGTCGTCGTTAATTTTCGTCATTAAATCGCTACATTCTAGTAGTGTTATCCAAATATACTCCAGACTATCTTTTAGGCAGCTACTCTTACTAACTTGCTATTTTGGAAATAATAATTTATAAAAAGGAGTGGTGAGTATTTTTATGAGAAAATACTCAGTGAGTGAACAGAGTACACTAAGATACATTTCAACAATATCATAGCAAGGATTCTAAAGAACAAGTTACAACAAAATTAAATATGATTGCCACAAAGTAATTTAACAGTTTTAAATAACGAGTAGTGCGTTCAGTAAAAATATGCATAAAAATAATTCTTGGATTTAAAATTATGAATAATTATTATGATATCGAAACAATATTTACTTTTATCATTTCGGATCGTATATTTAAATTAATAAATTTTAAACTGTAATTCACAATCATTTTTTCTTAATCGCTTATTGTGAGTTCTCGTTACTTCATAATTTAATAGAGACTTAGATTCTTATTTCATTATCCTTTTCCCATCATTCAATGCATCTCAAAGGAAATATTGCGTATGACCTAGTCGTACTAGCCATATCGGCTTTTTTTTTAATATATGCTCCATATGAAAATTCTTATTTTTTCGATGCGAATTTTAGATGTATTCACATTAACTTCAAAGCACTGCGCCACATGCATAAGTAGACATAAGTGTGGCTAGTACTAATATTACACTGAAGGTTATTATAATTAAACATTAATAGTGTGCCGACCTGGCTACCAGAGTTGTGCCAGCACGTCCCAAAGAAAATATCATAATAAGGTCTTATCACATTCACAATACTCACAAAGAGCCAAATTATATTTCCATCAATTTCTCAAATTATCGTAGCCTAGGTACGACCTTACATCATATTTTAGGGGTAAAATACAGTGTCCCGAATACCATCTTACAATTCATCGAACCCTACCATGTCCTAGATATAAACTTATTATCTCTTAGTACCATATGTGCTGGTGCTCATCGTTATATCCTTCTTAAAAGTTCTGGTGCATTCATGAATTATTTTTTATTTTCTCATGTTTGATGTCATTGGAGCATTTTATATTTTTAGTCTCTATATCAGAGACTTGAATACTTTATGTATTCACTTTAGAATTTAGATGTAATAGCATTCACACTCTAACTTCTTTATTTCTTAAGTTATGAAATCATGTATATTATAAATTCGGGTTAAATAAAGATAAAAAAACAACTCAAAATAGTATTTCAAACTACCGAGGCATTGAAATAGTACAAAGTCATCGCCTTTGTGCCCATTGAGGTGCCGCTTGAATGGCCTTCAAATCACTAAGGCACTGCTTGAGGGCCTTGATGGACTGAGGTGTCACTTCATTGCAATAAGGCGCCACCTCAATGCAATAAGGCGGTCGCACTGTTACAATCTTCAAATTTTTAAATTTTACAATAGAGAGATTAAAAACATCCAAAAACAATCGATCACAATAAGATTTAAGAAAAATAGGGAAAAGACAAAAATCCACTCACTAAACTGTTGGCTCCTCTCTCTTTTCCTTCTCCCTCTCTCCGTGACTTCTTCTTCTTCTTCTTCTTTCTCTTTTTTTTTATTCGTAGGTATGACGGTTTATTCCATATTGCCGCCTTAATCTCTCAACTTTATTTCTTTCAATTAAGTCATTCCTCCAAACTTATTTTTATTACAATTTAATCATGATCTAAAATAACTTTAATTATTTAGGTGCGGACATAACACTGAGTATTCATCCAGAAAATAATGAATGAAATTAGGAAATTATCTTTCCTTGTGGTTTAATTGAGCTTCCTATAATCGATATAGACTCTTCATCTACTAACCACCAGAGTTGGAATCAAATATTCCTCTGCATTTTCCATAATTATTATGCCTCCTTTATTTGGAATGCATTGAATTAGGCTGAGCCATGAACTGTCTGAGATTGGATAAATGATCCCTGCATCCAAAAGCTTTACCATTTCGTTCTTAACAACTTATTGCATGTTGGGGTTAAGTCTTTTCTACCTCTTAATAGTGGGCTTGTGTCCATCTTCCATCAAAATTTTATGCATGCAGTATCATGGATTGATACCTCTAATATTTGAAATTTTCCCTCCAGGAGCCTTAATTGTCCTTTTAGGCACATATACTAGATGGGTCTCGTGCTCCTCATTAAGTTTGGAGGAGATAATCACAGGTAGTGTTTGCTCTTCTCTAAGAAAGGTATACCTTGAATAAGAGGGTAAAGGCTTAAGGTCTAGTTTTAGTGGTTAAACTGTGAATGAGGGTGTAGGTGTGGCATTTGGTGGTAGTTCAAAATGAGGGTGAGATACTCTGGATTTGATTGTCACCTCTTCCTTGTAGATTATACCTTTAAACACTTTTCTATATCTTCCAATTCAAAGGACTTTTCCAACCTCCATCATTGGACTTCAAATATATAATCATTAACCACATTTATTCCTATACAAAAATTATCATCCAAAGAAAGTTTTCTACCTTGGTAAACATTAAACTTACGGCTTTCTTTACCTATTCTTAATGTGAGAGTACCATCATGTGCATTAATAAGAGCTCTAGCTATATAGAGAAATAGCATATCAAGGATCAACGGAACTTCCTTATCTTTCTCGAAGTCGAGCAACATAAAATCCACTAAAAAAATTGAAATTCCTAGCTTTGACTAAAACATCCTTTACTATGCCTTCTGATTTCTTCACCATTCTATCTGTAAGCTATAAGCATATGTTGGTAGGTATAGCTTCTCCTAACCTAAGCTTCCTAAAAATATATAGAGGCATTAAAGTAATAGAGGCACCCGAATCATAAAAGGGATTTTTTAAAATTATAAATCATAAATAAAGCAAGGAATAGTAAGACTCCCCAGGTGTTTTAGATTCAAAGGAAGCTTACTAGAGATGATAGCACTGCACTCCTTGCTTAGTGTGATTGTTTTAAATTCCATCAATTTCTTTTTGTTGGAAAGCAGCTCCTTTAAAATTTTTTGCATAAGATGGCATTTGAGAAATTGCTTCCAACAGTGGAATGTTGGTGTGAAGCTTTTTGAACACCTCCAAAAATTATGTAAACTGCTGGTCATATTCTTGTTTCCTCAACTTCTCAGGCCTTATAAGGTTTTGGTGGAGGAACTGACTCTTTTTCTTGCTTTTTGTATTGAATATCCTCTTTTTACACCCGTACTTTAACCCACTCATCATCTTTCTCTTCCTTAACCATGTCTATTTAAGTGCTTCCACTTTCTTTTGGAGGTTGGGGCTCTATCCCACTTTTTAAAGTAATGGCCTTTAATTGTTCCTTGGGGTTCTTCTCTGTGTTTCTAGGAAGAGTACATTGGTTCCTTGAATATAAAGAATTAGCTAGTTGCCCCATTTGCACCTCCAAGTTATGAATAGAAGATGAGTGGTTTCTAAACATGAGCTGGTTATCTTGACACATCTACCCATATATCCCTTCAAACCTTTTAGTAACTTCATCTTGCTGGTTCACTTTGGTAGCCTTTATATCTATAAGCTTCTCCATTTTTGCTTCCAAAGAGGAAGTAGCCTTGCTTTGTTGAAAATGAGGCTAATTCTAATGCTGCATATTTTGTCCCCTAAATCTGGTGGTTCTTGCAGCCTCCATTGGTTATTGCCTTGATTTAGATGGTTCCTCTAACTATGGCTGTATGTGTTGCTAACCACTAGATTTTATTGTTATCCCTTGTTAAAATTGCCAATGTAATTCATATTTTCCATGGAAAAATTTTGTATTAACTGACATTTAACAGTAGGATGTCCTCCTTTATAGAGCTCACATACTGATGATGGGAAAGCTGAAATGACATTAATGGTCATCTTGTCAATTCTCTTAGTCAACACATCAAGTATTGCATTAACCATCGTTAAGCCATCCACTTCCAAAGCTCCTAACTTTCTTATAATAACTCTTTCATTTGACCACAAATTTTGGGTGTTTGCCATCTCCTTAAATAAGTCCAATGCAACCTATAGTGTTTTGGATTCCTCCACTTGTTTCATCTATATCAGGTCTAACTGCATAATGGACTCCCTTATAAAATGATTGAGTTTGATCCCAAGATGATATCAAGTGAGGTGGACATTATCTCTGATGGTCTTTGAATATCTCTTAACATTCGTAGAAGCTTTCATCCTCCCTTTGAAGAAAAGTATTGATCTCATTCCTAATCCTCAACATCTTGCTTGGTAGGCAGTATTTGTTAAAGTAGGTTGTGTACAACTCTTGCCAAGTATTGATAGAGTTAGGAGGCAAACTAGTAAACCACCTCTTGGCTTGATCATTTAGCAAAAATGGAAACAATATCAACCAGATGGCTTCTTAAGGCACGTCGTTCATCTTGAAAGAGGCACAGTACTCTAGGAATATTGTCAATAGGATCTTCATGTGCTAATCCATTGAACTAGGAGTTCTGAATCATTTGTATCATCACCGAATTGATCTTGAATTTATTGGCTGCTACAGCTGGCCTCACGATGGGAGTTTGATCCCCTTGTACATTTGTGCTCTAAAATCTCACATCGTTCTTTGACATTTTTTCCATTTTGTTAAGAATTGTTGGTCATCTTTCACATCGTCAACATTCATACTGTTTATTCTATTTCTCTACCTATAAACTCTTCTATGAAATATTTTGTCAATTTCTAGCTAGAGATAGCAGTTAACTGTCATATAGCGTGCTTGCACTGCGCATTGTGTGCATGCACAAACAACCATTTCTGCAAAAGCAACGAAAACATAGTAAGAACATAAAATAACAATAACTGTAAATCAAACAATACCAATTTAATGTCAACATTAATTCTTGCTATCCTCGACAATAGTGCTAAAAATTTGATGCTTATTGCCTGCAAGCAAACGGATCACATGTAGTATAAAAATTATCATCCCACAAAGATTAAAGAATTAAAAATTGAATTATCTTTGGTTAATTTTTTATTTAGACAATTGAAAGCAATTCAATTTGCAAAAATCAAACAAAAGCAAATAACAAAATTGAAATTCAACTAAACAACTCTATTCAGTGTTGGTTAAGGTTTCTACTCTAGTTCTATTTTAATAGCAATATCTTAATTATTCCACAAATTTCATTCAAAGCTTAAATTATTTGCATTCATATAAAGAACTATATATAGGCAGTGGGGTTCAGCGAGCGCCCAAGTGTTTGGTAACTACGGCACTGTACGAGCTCAGGGCCCACTAGGACTAGGCTCATATTTCTATTTATTACATCATTTTAAATATATTTCTCTCTAACTTAAGCATCAGAGAGCCTGTGGATCAAAGATCCCAGGTTCATATTAGTTTTTCTTGTGCTTGTAGGTTCGAGAGGGAAGTTCACATTTATTAATTGACGTCGTCCGTAGGAAAGAC
Organism: Macaranga tanarius; assembly: GCA_949673435.1. Lineage (NCBI taxonomy): Eukaryota > Viridiplantae > Streptophyta > Magnoliopsida > Malpighiales > Euphorbiaceae > Macaranga > Macaranga tanarius. The sequence goes on along the minus strand of CATIWO010156898.1, from coordinate 34,480 downwards.
AATTCTTTAGTTTTTTTTCAATTCAATTCATTAAATTTTGGTGACAATACTGATATATGGAAAGCACATCAAATTCTCCGCCTATTCAAGGAGTATCTAATAGCACAGTGACTATTACTCTAGCCATTCCTTCAATAGCTCAAAGGGATAATTTCTCATAACTTCTTGGCTCTGAATCTGTCACACGCTTAAATATGCCACCAAATAATGTTCATACAGCAATAATAATCGGAGCATCCCCATAATATTATGCTCATTTGCAACATATATCAAGATCCATTCCGACCGTTCTTTTCCCAAATCTACCTGAATTTTTAACTCCACCGAGTATGGCTGAAGCTAATCAGTCTATTCCACCGAACTTTCCACCATTATACAGAGAAGCATTAATCAATAATCTAAAATCTCAGCTCCATTTTATGCAACAGTAATTGTCATATTTAATATAAGAGGCGACAGATGAAATTACTATTCCAGGAACCTCCACTCCTGTATCCACTGCACCTATTAGAGCAACCATTAATGCTCCATAAATCAAACAATTACGACTCCACAATGAAAATGGCAAATCACATGAGAATAGGAATCAATTAAGAGAACCGAAATCCAATTCAGAGCAGATGTCAGAATCTAATACTCCTAGGAGAGAGAGGAATGAATTCAATCATCAGTTATGTGAAGCAATTCATAAGGTTCGAACTGGACCAGTCGAAATAGAGGAATGCATACTAGATGGAAGCACTCCGTTCATTAGTAGCATAATGACAATACTAATACCTTCAAAGTTCAAGGTTTCACCTTTAAACCAGTGCGATGGAATTGGTGGTCCAATAGCTCATGTCTCTATGTTCTGAACAAAGATGATGTTGTAGAATGTTAATGATACCATCATGTGCCGAGTATTCCCTACAACATTGATAAATACAGCTCAAAGATGGTTCTATAGACTCCCAAAGAACTCCATAACCACCTTCGAAGAATTGGTGGAACAATTCAGGACTCGATTCATAACAAACATTCCACTTAAGAAAAGTATTAATGATTTACGACTCTATAAACAAGGTAATAATGAGACACTTCGAAGTTATCGTGATAGATTCAATAAAATTGCTATGCAAATATAGCATTTAAGTAACAAAGCAGCCATAGATGCATTAAAATATGGTACTAAGATGGGAAAAATTAGAGATAAAATAATGACAAAGAAACCCTAAACTTTCCCCGAAGAATTGGCTATAGCAACAAAGCTAATAGACTTAGACGAAGATAAGAGAGAGATACGGAAGAAGGAAAATAAAGAGAAAGGGATGAAAAGAAAACATGAAAAAAGAGATACGAAGAGGGAATATAACTCTCGTCGACAGAGGAATGATGATAAAAGCTATGCTCCTCTCAATGCCCCTAGATCAAAAATCTTGATGTGGATCAGATAGAATGGAATAGATATACCAACTCCTCGGAAGCTCAATCCACTTTCTACTGGAACGAGGGATAAGAATCGGTATTGTAGATATCATCGAGATCATAGTCATGACACAGATGAATGTGAAGACTTTAAGACTGAGATAGAATGATTTGTAAGGGTAGGTTCCTTGAAAAAATTCACTGAGGATGCTCTAAAAAGATAGCAGAGTTCAGACACTCAAAGAAGACTCTTAAAGATGTATCAAGAGTAATAAACATGATCATTAGTGGCAAATTAACACCAAGAGGAAAGAAAAAGAGACCAAGGAAAGACGTATGCATGGTAAGAACTAGTTTGTCTATATCAACAATTACTATTAGTCCGAAGGACGGACTTCATGTTAAACAACCTCACAATGATGCACTAGTAGTCAGCACTTACATCAACAATTACTCAGTAAAAAGGATGCTTGTAGATGATGGGAGTGCGGTTAATGTTCTTACTTGGGAAGCCTTTCGAGCAATGGGAGGCTCGTGAGTAAAATTAAAACCAATCAAAAATTTAACAACTAGCTTTTGCGGAGGAATGGTTCAACCAATGGGAAGTGCTGAATTGGACATAGAATTCAAAAATTGAGATTCGAAAGAACACACTTCAATAAAATCTTTGTTCAATATAGTAGATACTCGACTGGCCTATAATAGAGTTATTGGAAGACTGATTCTATACGAAATAAATGCAGTAACAAGTATTAGATACTTGACCATGAAAATTCCAATCTCAGGATGAGTCATTGCAATTAAAGGAGACCAATATATTACTAAGTAGTGCTATCAGCTTGCTACCAAAGATGAACTAGAAGCCTTTCTGATTGAATCTAATATTGATATTGAAAAGCATGGAGTAAAACTTGAACCAGTTAAAGAACTAAATGAAGTAAAGCTTGCTAATGGCAAAGTGATAAAAATTGTTGAAGAAATACCCAAACAAGTAAAGAGGGAGATTGAGTGAGTGTTACAAAGCCACGAAGGCACTTTTACTACTCAAGCATCAGAAATAATTGGAATTAATCCAAAGGTAGTGGTGCGTAGCTTGAATATTGATCCCTCTATTAAACTGGTGATACAGAAAAAAGGAACTTCGCATTAAAATGGAAAAAGATTATAGCATCTGAAATCATAATGTTACTGAAAGCAGGATTCATACGAGAGGTCTCCCATCCTGAATGGCTCACCTGGTACTTGTACGAAAGTCGAATGGGAAGTATCAGATGTGTATAGATTACACAGACTTAAATAAAGCATGTCCTAAGAATAGTTACCCTTTACTAACTATTGATCAGCTAGTAGATTCGACTGCTTGTCATGGAATGTACAACTTCATTGATACTGCCCAAGGATATCATCAGATTCCTATGAAGAAGGAAGATCAAGAAAAAACATCCTTCATAACTCATCAAGGGTTATATTGTTACAATGTAATGCCCTTCGGACTAAAAAATGCAGGAGCTATATACCAGAGATTCATGAATTTCATCTTCAAAGAAGACATAGGCAAAACTATAGAAGTATATATGGATAACTTGATTGTCAAAAGTAGAAGAGCGAAAGACCATTCTATAGACTTAGAACGAGTCCTGAAGTTGCTCGATCAGTATAAAGTCAAACTTAACCCTAATAAATGTGTTTTTAAGGTAAAAGCAGGAAAATTCTTAGGTTTTATGATCTTACAAAGGGGAATTAAAGCAAACCTAGAAAAGATGGAAGCAATCATCAATGTGAAGCCTCCTATAACACTAAACGAACTACAAAAATTGAATGGACGAATCACTGCATTAGGAAGATTCATGTCCTGTTCGTCAAGAAAATGCCTTCCCTTCTTCCGAGCATTAAATAACATAAAGAAATTTGAGTGGAATGCTAATTGTCAGTTAGCATTCAAGGACATCAAAAGGTTTTTAGCTTCTCCACCTTTATTAGGTAGACTAACTCCAGGAGAAACACAATACCTTTACCTATCGGTGGGCAACGAATCTCTAGCATTAGTGCTAGTTCAAAATGATAAGGGAGAGCAAAACCTAATTTACTATATGAGTAAGGTCCTTAGAGGATCTGAAATCCATTATCCTAAGATGGATAAGCTGGCATTTGCTCTTGTACACATGGCAAGGAAGCTTTGCCACTATTTTCAAGCTCATAAAATAGTGGTAAGAATAAACCATCCTCTTAAAAGGATTCTACAAAGACGAGAGACATCTAGAAGGCTCATTCAATGGTTAGTGCAGTTGGGGGAATATGACATATCCTATGAACCTCAACAGCAATAAAAGCATAGGTGTTATCTGACTTTATACAAGAGATGACCGAAACTGAGGAATTCAGTAAGGAAAAAACCCTCTGGCTAATGTACATTGACGGTGCATCGGGAAAGCAAGGATCAGGTGCTAGTATAATCTTGATAGGACCTAAAAAAATAAGATTGAAATATGCTATTAGAATGACTTAAGGTGCTACAAATAATGCGACAGAGTATGAAGCCTTGATCACAGGCTTAAAGTTAGTAAATAAAGTACGAGCAAAAAGCCTCCAAATACTTTACGATTCTTAGCTCGTAGTTAATAAGCTGAAAGGATCCTTCAAAATAAAAGATCTATACATGATTAAATATTTTGATAAAGCTTATTCACTCCTACGAAGGTTGGAAGAGAATGGAGGACAGTGGAATTTAGTCCAAATTCCAAGAAATAAAAACAAGGCTGACATAATAGCAAAGTCTGCAGTAGAAAATGGACGTATGTTCCAAAATCTCAATCTCAAAAAAGAACTCATTAAACCATCTATAGAGGAAAATGAAGTGCTCACTACATATGAAGTAGCTGAATGGATGAGGCCTATAGCTGAATATCTAGATTCAAGAAAATTACCTGATGACAAGAATCAGGCCAAGAAAATCTGAATAAAAGTAGCTCAGTATTCACTACAAGATGGGAATTTATACCAAAGGTCATTTAGTCACCCATGAACCAATTGTGTATCACCCGAAGAAGGCAATTATATCCTTAGGGAAATACTCGAAGGCATATGTAAAGCTCATGCAACGTTAGTCAAAAAATCTATTTTACAAGGTTATTATTGGCCTACGATGTAGCGAGATGCACAAAAGCTGGCACAAAATTATGACAAATGTCAGAAATACTTGTAGTTGACACATTCACTTGCTCAGTTACATAATCTCATCGAAATCCCATGGCCTTTTACTATTTGGGCAATGGACATACTCGGACCTTTCCCTTTAGCATCAGGGTAGAGGAAGTTTATTATTGTAGTGATAGATCATTTTACTAAATGGATTGAAGTTAAAGCAGTTCCTACAATAACCGAAGCAAGGATTCGTAGCTTCTTTTGGAAGGAGGTAATATGTAGATTCAGAATCCCCCACACACTTATTACAGATAATGGGAAATAATTTGACAATGTTAAGTTCAAGCAATTCTATTCCGATCTCAATATAAAGTTACGATTCACCTCCGTAGCTCATCCACAGACAAATAGTCAGACGGAGGTAACCAATCGGATTATATTACAAGGCATCAAGAAGCATCTTGATAACAAAAAGGGAGATTAGGTGGACGAGTTATACAATGCCATTTGGGCATACTGCACTACCCTAAAAAGTGCAATAAGAGAATCACCTTTCTGCTTAGCATTCAGAATGGATGCAATAATACCAGTTGAAATAGGGTCCCCTTCGTTAAGGGTCTCTAAGGACTTGGATGAATCAAAAAATGAAGACAATTGCATGATTTCTTTAGATATGCTAGAGGAAAGAAGAGAACAGGCTGCAGCTATGGCCGAAGCTAAGCGACAATAGGTCGCTCGTTATTATAACAAAAGAGTCCGATCAAGGGTCTTTAATATTGGAGATCTAGTACTAAGAAAAGCAGAAATAGGAAAAGGAAATGCAGGAACAGGGAAGCTGGAACCCAATTGGGAAGGCCCATACCAGGTCATTGAAACAACCACCAAAGGAGCCCATAGACTCAAGAATATGAAGGGAAATACCATTCTAAGATATTGGAATATAGAAAACTTAAGGAAATATTACCAGTAGATGTCTGTGATAATCGAGATAGCAAACTCGATAGACTTGTAACTTACAAGCTATGAAATAAAATAACAGATGAGTTCTGATCACTCGTATAAACAAATAAAAGTCTCAAATACTTGAACAATAAAAATAATCATTAAAGCTTGCATAAATAAACGAGTCTCAAGCACTCGTACAAATAAATGTGAGTCCCAAATGCTTAAAAAAATAAATGAGTCTTAAGCACTCGTACATATAAATGCGAGTCCTTAACACTCGCATAAAATAAACAAGTCTCAAGCACTTATAAATATAAATGTGAGTCCCTAACACTTGCACAAAATAAATGAGTCTCAAGCACTAGTACAAATAAAGACGAGTCCTTAACACTCACACAAAATAAATGAGTCTTAAGCACTCGTAAATATAAATGCGAGTCCCTAACACTCGTATAAAGTAAACGAGTCATAAGCACTTATACAAATAAAGACGAGTCCCTAATACTCGCACTAATAAATGAGTTTCCAGTACTCGTACAAATAAATATGAGTCTCTAATACTCGTAAACAAATTCAAAGGAACTCATACAAAGACAAGTCTGTAATATTTGTACCAAATAAACAAACCTATTATAATCATCTGATAATGACAAGTCCTCATAACTCAAATGTTCAGTACTTGAACATATGCGAACCTCAGATACTCGCAAGGAATAAAATAATCAAATCTTTGACATTCGTAAGAGGAATCAAAATAAATGATTATGTAAATTAACAAATCTAAGGGATCATCGTTAATAATAAAATGATTGTAAAAGATGGAAACTAGAAGGAATAAGATTTTCATTAATGAATATCCTGTTAGACATTCAAAATAAAAAAGTTCACACACAAAATAGCCTTTCAGAGGCATACATCAAACATAATTTATAGCCTAACTATCATTATGAGTTGGAGAGACTCGAGCACTGCTCATTTTGACAGAAGGATCCCTGGCAACATTCACAAATTCTAGGGCAAAAGGAAGAGTTTCTGAAGCTAAGTTGGCCACTTTAGTGTTGATAGACGATTAGCTCTCTTTAGAACACATCAACGATCTCCATTTTTGAACTACTTCACCCAAATCTCGAATTGTAATCTTGTTAATGAAGGTGAAGTCAAGATCTGAATGCTGCTGGATCAACAGTCATTGACACTCTGACTTCAAAGCCTACATAAAACTGGCAGTCAGGCCCTAGAAAACCTTCTTCTTACTCATTCGAGTCTCTTTCAATTGATGAATTTCTTCGTCACGAGCAGTAATCACTTTGTCTTGCTTGGTGATGGTCGAACTTAGCCGAAAAATAGAACTTTGAAGTTCCACATTCTCTTTCTTCTCTTACTCCAGGCTTGTTAAAGCATTGTCTCTTTCAGCATGAACGATGTTAAAACTATCTTTTGCTCTTTTGAGATCACCTTTATTCTCAATTCTCAGCTCGTTAACTTTTTACTCATTAAGGCTACATTCACTCTTATTAATATAGCGAATGTTATCCATTCACAGAATTTCTTGAGCAACCTGCCAAGAAAATCAAAAAGATTAACTTCAAATAAACATTAAAATAACACGAAATGAGTGTATTAAAGTGGTACAAAGCAGTTACCTCTATAAGACTCAAAAACACTTGGCTTTTGAGATCATTTTCATTAGTACACTCCCACTTGGCCATATCCTTCTTCAGCCTTAGACATTCTGAAAGATGGCCTCGAACGACTAGATTAAAGATACTAGGATCCCCAACTTTCTACTCCAACCAAGGCATTGGGTTTAGACATCCCTCCAATCTAGGGCATTTAAAGAGGATCTCACCCCCATCAAGGGCAAGTTTGTAAGTGTTATCTGAACCCCTTAGCCGTTTACCCTTTTGCTTATCAGTAAGCTCAGGCTCTACGTTAGCTCTAGGGGAAAGTTGAATGTTGTAGTCCTCGACACTCAGAGGATGAGTAGCTGGATCCTCCAGGGCAGGAGCCTCATCTACAATATTGTCAATACCCTCTATGAAATCATTAAGGATATCAACCATATATAAAAAGTATGAAAGAAGAGTTAGAAAAATATCTCTGGACTCATGAACTCCATAAATGATATCATAAATACTAGCATCTGCTGGATGCTCCTATCTATGAATGAACTTCTTAACATAAACATTAGCAGAAGGTTCCCCTACGGAACATCAAGAATGAAGCTCGGTAAGAAGTGGAAGATCATCTTCTATAAACTATGACGATCATCTTATGACACGGGCTTCATTCACCCATAATATTAGCACTTGGAGGAAGTCAGTCTCGTGCTCAATGATAAAAAACTAATTACTCCAAGATCGATTAATATCAACTAATTTTTTAAAATAAACCAAACCCATGAATGCTAGACATGGAATAGGTGAGATCACCTTTCTTTTTCACACATATACCTATACATTTGAACTGAAGGTTTGCAACCTTGAGAATGAATAAGTTCACAAAAAGTAATGAGGAATCTATACCTGTTAGGGTGTAACTGACCCAGAGCTAGGTTATATGCATGAAAAAATAATTTAAAGAAAGGATCCAAAGGAAACTGAAGACCTCCCTCTAATTGTTCTATATAAACAACTATCCTATTTCGATTACCCTCTTTATTAGGATTGTGATGGGACCTAAAATGAGAAGAAGCTGCGAATAATTTATATTCTGTAGGAATTCTATATTTCTTCCTGCACATATGAATAGCTCCCTTATAAAGATAGGGAGAACTCATATAGATCTAGAGGCAATCTAGGAGCCAGAACAAAATAATTTATACAACACTAATAAAATAAAGATCAAAACTATGAAAAAGAAAGAAAGGGAAAGAAAAGGACCTTGAAGATTTAAAGATTGAAGATATGAACTTCTAATCACCAAGAGAAACTTAGAGAGAAGGCAGATAATTATGAGAAAGATGTTCTCGAGGTAAAGTGAGAATGAATGAAGGAGAAATTTATAAAGAAAAGTAATCTTTATTGTCCCTCATATACCCTTAGCGGTTACAAAATTGATGTCTAATACAGAGTGGGGCATTTAGTGAATATGAGGAAGATAAAATGATGCCTCAAGAACTAGAAAGACTCGAGTGGTTATGAGGACACGTAAGAATTCCATAAAAAATAAAGAATAAAAATGAACCTCTCAAGGTTCATACAAACGAACCTCTCAAGGTTCACAAACGAACCTCTCAAGGTTCACAAAAATGAACCTCTCAGGGATCATAAAAATGAACCCCTCAAGGTTCACAAAAATAAACCTCTCAAGACTCGAAAAAAGCAAATCTCAGTTCATAACGAATACAAGCTTAACTTAATTGGTATGAAGCCTTAATATGAAAGATGCTTCTTTCAATAATCAGATAAAATGAGTATCATTACCTTTATTCATGATAATGAGAGTTTAAACGATTGACAATTTTTGAACATAAATATTTGATACTATTAGGGGGGAATTTTGATAGTCTTAAAATGTCTATATGGGCCCAAACTTAAAAGTTCAAGCCCAATGAGGACTATATGTCCATATAGGAATTATTATATGATAAAGATAAAGTCACTTAATTGATAAAGGATAAGGATTCTTAATATACTAATTTGATTAAATTATCTTGAACATATTTCTCTCTAATTTAAGCATCGGAGAGCCTGTGGATCGAAGATTCCAGGTTCCTCTTAGTTTTTCTTATGCTTGTAGGTTCGAGATAGAAGTTCACATTCATCAATTAGCAACATTCAAAAACTTCAGGTATTAAAAAGAAAATTTTCCTTTATGGACCAAAATGGCAATTTGCCATAAAAGTATATAAATTTAAATCTTTCTTTTCATTTCATTTCAAACTTTGCGCCATTTTCTCATTCTTTCTCTCAATTTTTCTTTCTTCACTATATCATTATAGATCCTGATTTTGATCGCACCCCTAGCCTTCCCTCTTGGGCTGCTGTCCCTCCAGAGGCTGAGTGCCTTATTCTCTGGGCTTGGAGTTTGGATCTGACACCTTCTCTGGACACCCATATATGTTCTTTGGCTGCAGAAGAGGTTAGTTATTTTTCCTACTTTTTTTCATCAAATTAGTACTGGATCAGTTAAGATTAATGATATGTATGCTTGATTTATTGAAAAAATCATAGAAAACTAGGTAAAAATAAAACATTTAAGTGAAAAACTGAGAATGGGCTCAGTCCTTGCGTCGCTAAGGTGTCACCTCACTGATGTAAAGTCATCACCTCTGCTTGTTAAAGTGATGCCTTAATGACTCAGAGGCATTGCCTATGCATTGCTAAGGCGTTGCCTCTACACTGTAGAGGCATCGCCTCTACTGGGCATATGCTTCACCTCTGAGGAGCAAAGGCACTATTTTTAAAATTTAATCTGAAAAATGAATTTATTTTCTGCATAATTAAATACTTAGCCTTTAAAAATACTCCTTACAGTTTAACCTGCACTCTATGAAGGGTGCAGGTAATGCTACGTATGCCCATAAGTGGTACGATACCCTTACTGAAGAGATTCAAGCTAGGATCTAGGACACTGGCTTTGAGCCCTTTATTTTTGCCCTTCCGACTATTGTTGGCCGGCATGATCTCCATGGTCTTCATGCCTTGATGAAGCATTGGATGGATTTTACACACACTTTCCATCTGTCTTACAAGGAGCTTACTTTGGACCCTATTGCTTTCGTTGCCATTACAGGAGTAGCTTATACTAGAGAGCCCGTTCCTTTCGATTGGTGTCTGGAATCGATGTCTTCAGCACATATGGGTTATATCGATAGATTGCTTAGCATAGTTTTCGCCTTGAAGGGAACCTATATAGTGAAGGTCGATTCGATCTACTCCTACTACTCTAGTATCCGGCCAGAGACTATTACTACTCCCCACTAGATTGACTAGGTAGCTCGGGCCTTCCTCTTCTATCTGTTGGGTAGCACTTTATTTTGCGATGCTGCGAGCTCCATCAACCTTGTATTCTTGATGGCTTTGAGAGATCTGAATCTCATTGCTACATATGATTGGGGGTCCGCAGCTTTAGCATACCTCTACTGGAGTATGGATAAGTTCGTTTGTGGGGCTAAGAGATTTTATGGCTTTTGGCATGCCACTCATATATGTCTTAATTCCTCATTTTTTTTATTCTTCTCTTCTGCATTCTTTGCCTTAACATTTTGACTTTTACAGGTTTGGGGACTTGAGCTAAGCCTGATTAGAGGGGTGATGCCTGCTAAGCCTAAAGTTTTTCCTACATTAAGTTAATGAGGCTCTAGTCGGACTGGGAGGCGTGAGTTAGCTCGAGTTCACCTTTACCGCACCTACCTTAACATGCTTTCATAGGATAAGGTAAACCTATAAAAAGAAATAAAATTAGTTAGAATTTTATTGATGTATATAGAATTTAACTTACCTCGCTTATCTTTATCTCTTGTTAGGTTGAGGACATTATGGGGGCCTATTGAGGGCTGGTCCGTAACTATGGTTTGATTTGGACTAAGGGCTGATATAAGGATCTTGCTTGTGGGGCCTTTCCAGTGGATGTACTATCTTAAAGAGCACATTTGGGAGTAGCACTTGGGTCTTGATTGGAGACAAGTGACCGTGGCTCCTCCTGCTATATTCTGGACTCATATGCCAATGGACATTGATTTAGATCGAGCCCTGAGGGGGAAATTTAGGGAGTGCCTGGTCTCTTGGCATTCCGATAGATATAGGACCTTCATTGGAGTTGAGCTATTATAATAGATTCTAATGTCGGGTCTTATTTCTCAGGTATGCATCGTGCACTTTTTGTAATTGTCTCATATAACTGCTATTTGATTTCCTGACTCCTTTACTTTTTAGCTCCATGCTAGGGGAGCTGGCCCTCAGATAAGATTTCCCCCTTTGGGTGAGTAGCCTATTCAATGGGTTCGGATGGATTCCCCTACTACTGATGTGGGTCGCAGTACTTCTAGAGCCCATGTAGTCCCTCAGCGGGTCCCTGGCACTTCCCGGGTTCAGGTGGCTTCCAGCTCAAGTTCGCAGATGATTGGCGGGGCCTTTCCATACCTGCCAGATCCTATCACCAGACATTGGGGCACTTCAGGTGGCATGTCTTAGGGGTTCTTGACCCTAGACCCCAACCATTCCCCAACACTTGTCCCTCCTACGACCACCCATGTGAGTGTCATTTATTCTTCATTTCTTTGTTTGCTTTTTGCAAAAATTGTTAGTACTAATACAATCTATACCTGCAAATTCCTAGAGAGCAACGTGAGCATTTATTCAGATTGGTGAAGGCCAACTGGGACCTTGTGTTACAGGTTACTGAGGAGTGGAGGGTATGTGTCTATCACTATTCTATATGTATGCATGCTCGTATGATTTTACTTACATGTTCTCTTTTTTGTTTGGACAGGCCTATTTTGAGGGTCAAGATGCCCAGATCCAGATGCTCCGATAGTAGTTGGCCAACTTTTAGATGGCTAGTAAGAGCGATGGTGGTGATGCTAGCGATGATGATGTTGATGATGGATTTGGCCCCATTGTTGACATTTCTTTTACCTCTAGTGTTCAGGATGTAAGAGATGTGGTTGAGGGTGGAGAGGATGATAAGGAGACCGAGACCGAGGAGGATTAGGCTCTAGCTTTAGACATTTTTAGATGTATAGGCACCTGCATAGGCAGATATAAGCATTTATTTGACATTGACACTGTACCCAAATGTTTTTTGATTTATATATGCATTTTTTTCTATTTATTCCTTAGTACTGGTGTTTCTTTTATTTTTCTGCCTTAAGATTTATTGCACTACAATTTATGTCTGACTTCGGGTCCATTTTCATCAATTAGAATCATTTTTGTGCTTTTTAAGTATTAAGGCACCGCCCTTATCCATCGCCTCAGTGAAGAGGCACCGTCTCAGCACAGAGGCATTGCCTCTTTCAGGAGGCGCAGAAGGCTATCGCCTCTACATACTGAGGCGGTGCCTCAGTAGGCCGATCCAGTGAATTTCCAGTTTTACCCTTCTTTAATTACTTATAATTACCTCCTATATTCACTCATATACTCTATACATGACCCAGAACCTCAAGAAACCCTAGAAAACCTTCATAAGATGACAAAACATAATCTAAAACAGCTTTGTCCTATCTTACAGAGCTTGGATAGCGAAGATTGGTTAAGATTAAACCCTTTTCATCTATCCATCTTTCAATCCCTTCATTTGTACAAAATTAATTATCCTTTTTTGCATATTGTGGCTCAATTTTGGGATCCCCAAAATCATATTTTTTGATAACAACTTTAAAATTTGCCCCTTGCCTAAAGAATTTGGAGCAATTCTAGGTTATCTGGATGATTCTTCCAAACAAATTGTAATCCCACCATTTAATAAGCCAGAAGATAAGGCTATACAACAGTAGATGGTTGAATTGTTCAACATCCCTCCTCAATCCTTTTTGGTATATATTTCTAGGAATAGGAGAATCCTGGAGTCATTCTTAAAGGCTGCTGTAGCTGTCAACAATAAGGACTTGTATTGGCCATGCATGATTGCTTTCTGTCTGTATGCCCAGTTCCTATTGGTTTCTCCTTTAGGTGACTGTGATTTTAAGATCATGCATATTCTTGATCAAGTGGAGTCCGAACTCAATCTCATGCCTGTGATTCTTACTGAAACTCTCATTGGCCTGGACAACCTGTCCGAGTCATATTGCTTTACTGGGACTCCTATATTATTGGAGGTAAGTTTTTTTTCTTTTTTTCTTTTTTTTTTAAAAAAACACCCTTTTTCAGATTTGGTTTCAGGAGAAATTAAAGCTTTTATCTCCCCGCGGGACATTAAGAATTACAAGGCGAAGCAAGTGCAAACCCGTCCATTGCACAAGCTCCCTGCTGATTTGAAAGAGCGGTTAGCTAACTTCCTAGATGCTGGAGTACAGTAAATGTGTCCCTGGTGGAACATCAAGCATGTGACAATTTAGACATATATGCACTATGTTTCTTTAGCCAGCCTGTACTTCTATTCTTTCTATTATCCAGCCTGTCTATGCCTTCAGTAAAGAGAGAAGCAGCTGATTGTGGAGCCTACCCATGGTTTCCAACCTGGACCTCTAACTCAAAACTTTGTGGAGAACCTGTCAATAACTTGGCCACGCCATACCATCAGGCAAAGCATATCACAAGATGGAGATACTACCATAAATGGCCACTATAAGGCTTGGGTTCAGTTGAAATAGACAGAACAATATAAGTTTATTAGAAATCAAAAGACTAGGGAACTTTACAGGGCTAGTGTTCAGGATATAAAGAAGAGCAAAAGGAAGAGAACTTAGATTTACTTTCTTCTTTAGTTTCAGCAGCTTAGTTAGATTGAGCTCATTTATGTGATGTTTTTCCTTTTTAGTTAGTCTTACTATAATAAGCATTTAATGCAATATTTGACAGAAATAAAGGCAATCTGATTCATTTTATTTAATCATAATTGCACATACAAATTTCTTTTGACATTTCTTCTGTTATTGGGTGGCTTGCCCTTACAAGTTTTCCAATCAGTTATTTTATTCTCTCTTTATCCTTTTATCTATCCATTATTTTTGCCTAGGCCACCCCTTTTTGAAGTTTTCAACTTAGCAGGATTTTTTTGTCCCTGACTTTTGCCTAGACAGCCTATTTTTGAGGTTTTCTCCCTGGCGAGACTCTACAGAAAGTATTTTTTAAGCTTGTCCATATTTATAGGATTTTTGAACTTATTCCCTTCTAAGTTTGACAAAATGGCTGCACCTTTTGAGAATACATTCTTTACTAGATAAGGCCCTTTCTAATTTGGCTTGAACTTCCCTCTCAGATCAGTAAGGACTGGTCTTGCATGCTTTAATACTAAATCTCCCTCCTTTATCTTCCCAGGCTTAATCTTTTTATTGTAGGATCGAGCAATTCTCTTCTAGTATAGTTATGCATGATACATAGCTTTTAACATTTTCTCATCTAATAACTCCAACTGTGTGAGCCTGCTCTCAACCCACTAGTATTTTGGAATCTTTGATTCTAATAGGACTCTTATAGACTAAATTTCTACTTCCACTAGTAGTACTGCTTCACACCTATATACCAACGAATAAGGTGTAACTCCAGTATATGTTCTCGCAGTTGTCCAGTATCCCCATAATGTAAATTGTAAGTAATTAGACCAGTCTCTATAGTTCTCCATCATCTTTGCTAAGATTCATTTGATGTTTTTATTTACAGCCTCAACTGCACTATTAGCCTGAGGGCGATAGGAAGATGACCGGTGATGCTCTATCTTATAGTGCCCGAGTAGTGCAGTAGTTTCTAATTGAAACTGAACCCCGTGATCAGTCACAACATGGTGCGACAACCTGTATCTACAGATTATATTTCTTTTTATGAATTTTGCCATATACTTTGACCTCCTGAGGTATACGACTCTACTTCAACCCATTTGGAAAAGTAATCCTCTGCCACTACAACATATCGATGCCCATTCAATGCGGTCAGCCTTATCTCCCTAATTATGTCAATTCTTTAAGCTATAAAGGACCATGGGATGTCAGCCCTTGAAGTTCCATTGAGGGTAGATGGCTAACATCCCCATAAGCTTGGCAATTATGGTACTTTTTCATAACTTTTACACAATCTGATTCCAATGTCAGCCAAAAGTATCCCTGCCGAGTTATCTTCTTAGCCAGCACTGTTCTGTTCATATAGGGCTTGCAAACACATGTATGCATAGTTTTACAATCTTCTCAGCTTTCTCCTTATCTACACATCATAAATGTACCCCAGTTGGCATTCTTTTGTACAACATACCATTGTGACTGATGAACTGTCTATATAACATCTTCAGGGGCATTCTTTCCTTTCTATCTGCATCCTCAAAAAACTGGCCCGTCTTTAAATATTTCTGCAAATGATGAAACCAAGGCCTTTCATCTGATCCCACTAGCATTACCATTATCTCTTCATAACATGGAGTCCTAGACCTTGCTAAGATAAGAGGCCTAATTGTGGTATGTTTACTTCCTTGCCACATTGAAGCTAAAGTAGCCAAAGCGTCCACAACTTGATTATCTTCTCGGGGTAATTATAGGTTATCTTGATGATTCTTCCAAACAAATTGCAGTCCCACCGTTTGATAAGTCAGAAGATAAGGCTATACAATAATAGATGGTTCGATTGTTCAAAATCCCTCCTCAATCCTCTTTGGTACATGTTTCTAGGAATGGGATAATCCTAGAGTCATTCTTGAAGGCTGCTATGGCTATCAATAGTAAGGAGGTGGATTGGCCATGAATGATTGTTTTCTGTTTGTATGCCCAGTTCCTACTAGTTTCTCCTTCAGGTGACTGTGATTTCAAGATCATGCATATTCTTCATCAAGTGGAGTCTGGACTCAATCCCATGCCTATGATTCTTGCTGAAACTCTCATTGGCCTGGACAACCTGTTCGAGTCGCATCGCTTTGTTGGGAGTCTTATATTGTTGGAGGTAAGTTTTTTTTTTCTTTTTTCTTTTTCTTTTCTTTTTTTTAAAAAAAAACCCTCCCTTTTTCAGATTTGGCTTTAGGAGAAATTAAAGCTTTTATCTCCACTTAGGACATTAGGAATTACAAGGCAAAGCAAGTACAAATCCGTCTATTGCACAAGCTCCCTGCTGATCTAAAAAAGTAGTTGGCTAACTTTCCAGATGCTGGAGTATAGTGGATATGTTCTTAGTGGAACATCAAGCATGTGAAAATCCGGACATATATACACTATGTTCCTCTAGCCGGCCTGCACTTCTATTCTTTCTATTATCCAACCCGTCTATGCCTTCAGCATGGAGAGAAGTAGTTGATTGTAAAGCCTACCTATAGTTTCCAACCTGGACCTCTAAGTCAAAACTTTATGGAGAACCTATCAATAACCTGGCCACGTCGTACCATCAGGCTAGGCATATCACAAGATGAAGATACTACCACAAATTACCACTACAAGGCTTCGGTTCAGTTGCAATAGACAGGCCATGATAAGTTCATTAGAAGTTAGAAGACTACAAAACTTTTAGGATAGAGGAGACCCTAATCAATAGGAGAAGTTTTTCTTCTATAAGGAGTTGAAAGCTTTTGGTAAGTAATTATTAGTATAATACTTATATATATATATATATATATATATATATATATATATATTGATTCTCTTGTAATTATAGTTGTTTGACTATGTTTGGTTTGTATATGCCAATTGATGTGGCAAAAAGTGAAATATGTTAATATTGAGACTTGTTAATTAAATGTGTAATGAATTTGTGAATGGCTATAGAAGTGTGAATGATGTTTATAGTTGTGGATTATGCAAGCCATTATAATGGCATGGAATGAAATATGAATGGTGTGCATATATATGTGGATATTAAATGATATCTGATGAATGCATGCGATAGTGGAGCTAAGCCGGGCGGATAGCCTCCATTGAATGTGAAATTGAGACTGAGTCGGGCGGATAGTCTCAAAAGTGGCCACATGTAAAATATTAAAAGTGAGAAATTGGAAAGCTAAGTCGGGTGGATAGCTACCCAAAATAAATATGTGATTGTGAGATCTGGGACTGAGCCAAGTGGATAGTCTCAAAAAGTGGCCACTTGTGTGAAAATGTGAATTGGTCAGGAATAAGCCTAAGTTGGCTATTTATGTATGAGGAAATCATGTGATGATGGTCCGGCCGGATAATTTATGTGTATGAATATAGACTTGTATATTTATGCTAGCATATAAATGTGAATTTGGTTTTTAATATGGGATGTAAATATGATGATTTTAGTTGTGTGTTGATGTGTAATTATACACACCCATCGGTATATATTATCGAGTGTTAAATTGTTATTGATGATATTGATTGTGAACCGGTTGTGAATTATTTAAAATATTATGAGAATAGATTTTTAGGTTGAGGACACGGGTTGAGACAAGAGCGTGTCTTAGACTATATGACAAGATACGGGCGTGTCCATCGGGAAAATTTCTACTGGCGGGTCTACGAGCAGACACTGGCACTCGCTAATGAAAGCAGCCTGCATGGCGCTCGCCAGTAGCTTCTGAAGTAGGAACATGTCCATTTTCTTGGCCGTGTCTCGAAGATGGTTTTTGTCCATGGCCGTGTATGAATGTATGTGTGATCGGAGGAGGACACGGGTTAGAACACATGCGTATTTCAGACTATATCTCGACTAAAATTTTCATTCAGAAGACTACATAGGGAGAGACACGCCCATGTAGTCCACTTTTTGTTATTTTAATTAAATTCAATTAATTAGTTCTTAAGAAGTTTTAATTACAGTATTGTATTAATAATTACTTATTAAGTTGCAAGCTCATCCCTTTGTAAATATATTTTTCAGGTCGTCGTTAGATAGAAAGCTTGAGGTGTGATTTGTTAGTGAGCTCAGATGGGTCCGAGGCCAATTTGGTGTCGACATCTCCATCCTCATGAGCATATAGCATTTTGGCTTTTGTAATAGCATTATGTGTGCTTTAGTTAACAATGTGAATTTTGTATTGATATGTAAGCTATGTACATTGTACAAGCTTAACTACGCATAATATAAATAGGCATATTTTATAAAAAAAATTTCTTATACCACGTTTATGTTTATATATTGAGCTATATGTGTGCAGCGTTTTGAGAGTGCTACAAAATTACCATGGATAAATTCCATAATTTGTTGAGCTAAAAACTCTAGAAATAAAGCTAAAAGCTAAAGAACATTTCCATGGAAAAATTGCATGAGCTTATTAAGCTAAGAGCTTTAGAAATGAAAGCTTAAAGAAAAAGAACATCACCATAAAAAATGTCCATGATTTATGAGTTCTGGAAATGAAATCTTAAAGCTAAAGAATGTTTTTATGGATAAAGTCCATGAGCTATAGAACTAAAAGCTCTAACAAATGAAAAGTCAAATCCAAAGAACATTGCCATGGGTAAAGTCTAGGAGCTACATAACTAAGAGCTCTAAAAATGAAAGCTAAATGCTAAAGAATATTGCCATGGATAAGTTTTATGAGTTATAGAGCTAAGAGCTCTAGAAATGAAAGGTTAAAACTAAAGAACATTACCTTAGATAAAGTTCATAAACTACAAAGCTAAAAAATTTAAAAATAAAGGCTATATGCCAAAGAAAATTTCAATTGACAAATTTCATGAGTTATAAAGTTAATACCTCTATAAGTAAAATCTAACTGCTAAAGAAAAATACCAGGGATAAATTTCATATGTTATAAAACTAAAAACTTTAGAAGTTAAAGTTAAATGCTAAAAAAAATACTATGGATAGACTCAACAAGCTATAAAGCTATGAGTTGAAATGTTAAAGGTTTAAGAAGCCAACCATATCATGCGTGACAGCCTATGAGATGATTCTACTCGACTAAATAGCTCAAAGTATTAAGAGAACTCCAAACCATGGATAATTATCTTCAAGATCATACTAAAATTCTAAACCTTTAAAGCTCTAAAAGTCAAAAAGCATAAAATAGTACAAAGCCATAAAAATTTTCCATAAGGTCTTATTAAAGGGCTAAAGTTAAAATCTAAAATGCTAAAAGTACAAGAAAAATGTCATTCCATAGATAATCATCTATGAGATTATGTTATAGAGTAGAGCTCTAAAATGTCAAATATATAAAAATAACTCTAAACTATAGATCCACGAGAATAAGTTACATAGTTAAAGAGTTACAAAACTAAAACTCTAAAAGGAATAAAAGAAACTTTAACACTTGGGCAATAGCCCAGAGATTGAGCTAAAAAGCTATAGAAATTCACCATGAATAAATTCCCAAAAAGCTTTAGAGCCAAAAGTGTTAAAAGCACAAAGAGCACCAATCATGGCTAATAGCCCATGAGGTCAAGTAAAGAGCTCAAAAGCTTAAAAACTAAAAAGCCATTAAATGCATTATTATTGGTAATATTTTTTTCAATTAAAATTCTAAAGAGCTCAAGAGCTAAATTTGTAAAAGCATATAAAAAATTTATTATCAGTCAATTTTTAACATTTGACTTCTTTAGGTAGGGGACATCTAATAACATGGTCAATAAATTCTCCCTTAAGATTAGTGTTAGCATTCTAGTTATATACCACCTCATTACCAACCTCTATACTTATAATAGACTGTCTTCTATAGCAGATAATCTTATATAGTCTTAACCTTCTCTAGCACATCATCTTCTATAGCCCTAACATGTTTTAGCATATCATCTGCTACAACGGATGATCCTCTACATCTTCACCCACTACTCCATTATGCAACCTTAAAAGCACTCCACATCCCCACTACTTGATAATGCTCCTTAGAACACTTTTGGCAACAACCAACATCTCCTAAAAAGTCTCTAAAAGAGCTGCAACTACATAGGAAGTGTGTTCCATTTAGCAGATATTATCCACTACCTGCTCATCTAAAATCTCGCCTCCAAACTTCCACTCTCCTTCAAACTCTTATGTAAATTACTTTTTATAAATATTCCTCTAATATTTATGATAAGTTAAGCTAACTAAAGTAAATTAAGCCAAACTCATCTAATTTATTTTCTCCTACATATACTAACAAAAGCATCGAAGTGGGCACACTAGGAACACCATCCGACCCCATTCTAATGTTCTTTATTTTATAATAATCATTTTTATTTTGACAACTCAATCAACATGCACTTGAGTCTCCATTAAAGGTAAGGTTTTTGGAAATCAATTGATCAATAATCAACTACAAAAATTTCTTTATTGGATTATAAATTTAAATATTTTTACAATAATTAATTTTATTTTGACAACTCAATGAACCTCCACTCGAGTCTCCATTGAAGGTAAGGTTTTTGGAAACCAATTTATCAATTACCAACTATAAAAATTTCTTTATTGTATTATAAATTTGAACATTGATCAAATAATGAACCAAATATTTCTTGAAAATTTTAGGGCCAGTTTGGTTTTGGAAAGTAAGGTCTATTTTTCAAAAAAAAAAATCAAGAAAATTAGAAAATAAAATTTATTATTTAGTTGTAATATTTTTAATTTAGAAAACTAGAAAACTACTTTCTAAATTTTTCAAATTATAACACGTATTAAAAAACTAATAAAAATATATTTTCCAAGTGAAAGAAAAAGAATAAAAATTACTAACTCTTTTCTCCTGCAGCGGAATACGTAATAGATATGATGATTGAAGCCACAACTACACTAGAGCAAAGGCCGTAGTTTTCATGATCTAAATACTACCGGAATGAAAAACGATTGGATAAGAGCTTTATGTGTAGAAAGTGTATTTTTATTGTGTATTACTGAGAGTTCCACGCACAGATCATAAAGCCCATACTATATTAAAAATAGGTAGAAGTAGAGTTTTATTTGGATTTTTTAATATCCAAATTCAAAATTCAAAATAAATTATTATCGAGATAATATATCAAATTATCTAAATCTTTTTGAATTTGAAAGTGGATTAAGTCATGGATGTCCATAATCAACACCAATTAAATTGGAGTGTTTTAAATTAAAATTAATCTTTTTTTCCATATATTTATACTCTTCTTCTTCCTCTCCACCCTTGTGTTAGGCAAATTTCATAAGTTCACGGTTCACTAGAAGTAGTATAGATTCGAGTATGAGTATCGTTCCCATAAGAAGATTGATACCAAGCACTAACCTTAATTTTATCTTCACAAGCTAATAAAATAATAATATTTGAAATGAAGTAATAAATTAACACGCAAAAACAAACATCCTAAATCTGAAATATTTAATTTAAAATTCAATAATTGGAAACTAGAGTCTGAACTTGCTTCACTAGCTATTACTTGGATTACAGGATCAATTCACAATTCAAGTCATTAACTCAATCAAGGTTAAATCACTCAAATTACTTAAAGTCTCTTTCGAAATCATTCAAGCATACCATAGCTAAATACCACCTATTTTCATGGTCAAATCAATTAACTAAGGCTCATTAAGTTCTTTAGCGATTTATTACTCCCGAAGGATTCGTTTACTTTCGTGATCAAGGTTCCTAAGTTTTACAAGTGTATGAGCTAATAAATCATGCAACTTTCATTGTTTCTAATCTACCCAAAAACATACATTCAATCAGGCCTAAAATCAAACATAAGATAATTAAGCACAACTTATAAAATTGACTGAAAGTTAATTCATTGAAAGGAAATTAAGATCCCAACAAGTAATAGACTAGCTACACAAATC
This sequence comes from Macaranga tanarius, assembly GCA_949673435.1. Taxonomy (NCBI): domain Eukaryota; kingdom Viridiplantae; phylum Streptophyta; class Magnoliopsida; order Malpighiales; family Euphorbiaceae; genus Macaranga; species Macaranga tanarius. The sequence continues at coordinate 12,725 of CATIWO010156898.1, read as the reverse complement.
CAAACCCTAAGAGAAATTAGCCACGTATAGTTATTCATGCATAAATTGAAATGCAATACTCGCAAGTATACGAGATCGAATTAGTAATATATGATGCGTACAAGTGTCGTATCCTATAAGGATTAAATGAACTAGCCACTAATTAATTTTTATTTAAAACTTGTTTAAGGTTCAAATAAATTTAACAAAAGATCTAATTAATTAAAATACAATTTAAATTCTCAATCTACTAACTTTAATTTATTTAAATAATTATTCATACTAAATTTTAAACCGACAACAATTAAAGAAATTGTAGCAATTATTAGGAATTATTTCTCAAATCATTTTCCATGTAATCAAATTATTCTTCAAAGTAATGCACTTCCTTGGGTTTATTAATGTATCAACTTACTCTTTCGATTATAAATTGCTTAAACATGCATGTAAAAATTTAAACACTAAAGCTTAACTTTCATTCTCACTCATAATGCATTAAAATCAAGCATACATATTATAAAACGTAATTTATCCCAAATTATGGACATAAATAATTTAAGTTATTTCTAATCATTAAATTAATTCATGATGTGTTTATCTCTTCCATTAGTCTTATCATCTTTCAATGCATAATTCTAACTATGATCATATTTAAATTGGCCAAAAATAAATAAGTATTAAGAACAATAAACATAAAATAAATTCTTTGAAGAAATTGATTAACTTTCATTAATTAATAAATATGGTTCATGACATGGAGATAAATTCTAACAATATGCAATTAGTCTAAATCCATAGAAATAAAATTAAATACAAGAAGATATAGTAAGAGTTACACAATTTTAAAAATAAGCAAGCATCCAAACTCTAGAATGGTTTTCTTAATTTTCAAGCTTTCTTTCTCCTTCTTAATCTTCTTGTTCTAATAATTATCTATGGCTAAAAATAATGTTCTCTATTGCTGAATATCCAAAAACAACATCATCCCTAATATTTTATGCTTAGGAAGTTAATAAACAAAAGGTACAAAACACACACTTTGGTGAAAAGTCATATGCTTTGGCATCACTAATCATTTTGAGGGCAATTTCGTTAATTTATATAATTGAATTAAGTTCAGATGTCTTCATAAAAGTTGTAGCCCTCTAAAATAGCTTTTTATAGCCTCTCGAATTACTTGAATCCAAATTCTATAGAAGGAGTTATGGCCAAAAGAGTGTGACTTGGTCCGAAGGGTTGTGTCTTTTCTCGCTTATGCCGATTCGAGAAGCTATTGCCGAGTTGAGAAGAAATTATTCTGTGCCGACTTATGAAGGGACATGCAACCATTACCGACTCATGAAGATGGTCTTCTGTGTTGACTCGGGAAAACCATAGAAGTGTGCTGACTCGTGAAAACTATAGAAGCGTGTCGACTTGTGAAGACCATAGAAGCTTGTTGACTTATGAATTGCATGGAATGTTGCCGACTCGTGAATTGCATGTTGAGTCCCAACTCACTTGACCTCAAATAACTTCTATATGACCATTTATTTTTCCTAAACATTAAATAAACTTCAAAAACATTAGAGAACCATCCAAATGCATATAAATTTAATCAACATCAATGAAAACCAAAAGCATTTGTGATTAATAATGAAATGCATTACAATTAAGTTAAAATGTAAACTTAATATAATCTAATTATGCATGAAACATACTAAATTTACTATGCTAATTACCACATATCAAACTCCCACACACTTAGACTTTGCTTGCCTTTAAGCAAAACTCAAAGATCAAGGATGAAGGTTCAAACAAAAATCAATAAATTACTTTTTTCAAGTCAAAATGATCAAGTACTAATAAGGGTCATAACTACATCAAATTCAAGAAACAAAAGGAAAAGAGATTGAACATTTACTCCACAAGCTTTCAAAAGCCTAAAATAAAGACAATAAAAATATAGAAGATAAAGTAACTCCTACCAAGTAGTATTACCAATGAAATCCATGCAAGTCAAATTAAATTTCAAGTCATTATTCAAACTCAAGTTAAAGGAAAACTAATAATCATAGAGGATAAAAGAAAACACACATACTTACAATGAATCTCAAGGCATTTTTAAACCAAACAACTTTACTCAAGAATGATTAGAAATCCTTTCCAAACGAATGCAAATGAGGAGAAAACACAAATGCACACGATTTACTCGGAATCCATAAACATAATCAAGTTTGTTGTGTTGTAAAATATGTTTACGTTTTTTTTTTAATTTATTCTTTTAAGCGAGTGCGTTGTACACTCCGTCTCGCACAAAAAAATTAATTATAATATATATATATATATTTAAGTCCTCCTCCTTTATTGATTAATTACAAGCATGTATCATGGATAAAATTTCCTCTTTAAGAAGCATATATCATTTCCCTAAAACTTGAGCTTAATTCATAAATCCAAATTAAATAATTTAAGTGATTAAAGATTTCAAAGGTAATAAAACAAGGCAAATATCACCATTAAATCTACACTCTCTTGTTCGAATTCATGGCACATAAAACAAATGAAGTAGAATTTCAAAGTGTCTCTACAACTTAATATATGCATGAACCAAATTAAAACAAGACCATTACAAAATAAAAAGGAGTATAAAAATGAGATCAACAATTTGTTTGAAATGCAACCTAGCATAGTAAACTAAAAATGCCATACATAGTAAACTAAAAATGTAACACATATAAACATAAACACAAAAACATAACAACATAAAACATGTAAAATAACTAACAATGCAACACACATAAACATAAAAACATAAAACACGTAAAATAACTAACAATGCAACACACATAAACATAAACACAAAAACATGCAAACATAAAGCAAATAAAATAGCTAACCCCTCTGCCTCACTTAAAATCACATTGTCCTTAATGTATCCATGCAAGCACAATAAAAACATGCAAAAAAAATATAAATGAGGAGAAAAAGGATTAGAAAAGCTCCCTTAATCTTATTATGGAGATGGTGGTGGGGAATCAATGTGATACCCACTATGCTCAATTAAGCGGTCAATCTTATGAGACATATGCCTTTACCAACACTCCGTACGAGTTTCTCTAGCATTGAATTGCTCCATTTGTTACATCATTGCTCTTTGACCATCGAGAACTTGTTGCCACAAAGCCAAATCACTAGGGGCACTAGAGCCTCCTTCTCCAATTGCCACATTCACATAACGTGATTGTTCCTCACCCTCCTTACTTGTATTATGATCATGGTCATCATATTCTTCCTCAACTTCTTCTACCACATGCACCACTTGAGGAGTTTGCTCTCTTTTAATCCAACAAGAATGTTCGTGTGCATGCTTGAGGTTGAAGTGAACATCAATTACTACTCCACGTGTAAAAGCTTGCTTGGTGAAATGGATCATCCCTACATATCTCATACTTAACAAAGAAGATTGTGAAATACCAAAAGTAATAGTAATTTGATTAATGATATGACTTTGAGTCAAAGGACCCGAAGATGCAGTAGAGCAATCAAGCAATTGATTCATAAGCCAATAAGTTCAACAAATTTATTTCTTTGCATAACTACATTAAAAATAATTCTTGGACGGAGACTCGATTGTCTTCCGATTTTTCAAAACCAAGACATGCAAGTATTTTATACAAAAGCCAAAAATTTTTATCTTTGATAAACATAGTCGAACCCTTTCTAGAATCAAAGTGGGGAGGCAAATTCATCAAAAATGCCCGAAAATGGCCAGCATTAAAATCACTTGTCATTTTACACACACCATCTTTAGAAAAACCAAATACATTTTGCATGAATTGATGAGTCAATTGATAAGTTGTGCCTAACATACGAAAGTCTAGAGCATGCATGTTCTCATCATTTGTAACCAAAGAACAATAAAATCTTTGCGTCATTCTCACATATGAATCATATTCCATGTCAATAAATTTCTTAATCCCAAGTGATTTCAACAATTTATTCATAATATTAGTCATGCCCATTTTTTCAATAATCATCTTAGGTAAAAATCTAGAGCCAACAACTTCTCGAGTGCAATATTGAACATATATATCACCCTCAAATTCATGAAAATAGGGAAAGGAGCCTCATACCTTGGAGATAGATCTTGTGGTTGGTCTTTCTCCTCATATTGGATAATAGCTTTGCCTTTGCCTTTGGAAGTCTTAGAAGTTAATTTAGCTTTCTTCATAGTGATAATGACAAGGGAAACGTATAGAGAAAAATAGATAAAAGATAAAATGTGGTGCAAGTGAAAATAAAAAAAATGGATAGATATATGTAGAGGATTGAAATGTGTAGAGAAAATAAAGATGGAGAGAAAATAAAAGTAAAAGAAATGAGTAAAGAAAATTAAAATATAAAGCAAATGCAAATGAAGAGAAAAATGGAAGTGTAGAGAAACTGAAATATAGAGAAAATGAAGTGGAGATGGTGTTATATAAAAGGAAAGAAATAAATTAAAAAATAAGAAAATGGGGGGAAAGAATGAAAGTGAATAAATTTTCAAATGTTTAAATGACAGAAGGAAATGAATTGTATAAGAAATATGTAAGAAGTTGTGTATGTAAAAATAAAGAAGACAAGAATAATATATAGGTAATAAGAAATATTGCACTCGGCAAAGACAAAAGTAATGTGCAGGTAATGGGAAATGCTACACTCAGCACTAATCAGAGGCTTACTGCCGAGTTGAGACAGAATGGAGTATGCACGACTCGATATCAGAAAAGGTGACATTACCGAGTCGAGACAGATTATGATACGCACGACTCAGCAACTTGAAAGGGCCTTACCTTGTCATATTATTGAACCCTTGAGCAGTACCTTGAGTTGCATTATTATTGTTACTCTATGACAAATTAGGGTGATTCCTCCACCTAGGATTATAAGTGTTGGAGTAAGGATTATTTTGTTGCCACTTGGTTCCCTAAAAAGTTCACTCGCTCTGGACAATTCTCACCTTGCATGCTAAAATTTGCCATGTCAAACTCTCCACCCACATATCCAATTATAGAGCAACCGAGAGTTGGATGGAATAGAAGTAGCTCACATATTCAAATCACCAAGTTGCTTTGATAAGTTAGAAATTTATGTTTGAAGTAAAGCAACCACATCCCCTCCACTCTTTCTTTGCCTTGGTGGATTAAGCCTCTCCGATGGCCACAAACAATTGTTATTTGCCATCTCTTCTGACAACCCAAAAGCAACCTCTACCATTTTCCGCATTAATGAACCACCCGCAGCCGCATCTATGGTGTCTCTTGTGGATCTTGTAACCCAATTATAAAAAGTCCGTATCAAAATATCCCTTGGCAAGCCATGATATGGGCAACTCTTTTGTAACTCTTTGAACCTTTCCCATACTTCATATAATGATTCATGTTCAAATTGTTGAAAGGAAGTAATCTCTTTTATAATCTTAACTGTCTTTGCTGGTGGGAAATACTTGGCTAAAAATGCTTTTGCCAATAAGTCCCAAGTAGTAATAGATGCCGGTGGTTATGAATTCAACCATACTTTTGCCCTATCCTTGAGTGTAAAAGGGAACAACCTCAGCCTCACCGCATCATCCGACATACCATTGTACTTTAATGTATCACAAATCTCCAAAATGTTAGCAATATGAACATTCAGATCCTCATTTGACAACCTATAAAACTGCATACTTGATTAAAGCATTTGCAAGAGAGCCAGATTAATCTCAAAGTTATTAGCACTAATAGCTAGCCTAGTGATGCTTTGTTGTGCCCCATCTAAACCCGACATAGCCAAATCCAATAATGTTCTCTCTAGTACTTGCTGATTCTCCATTGCTTCTTGTTCGTCTCTACTGTTCTTTCTAATCTCTCTTTCTAATCTTAAAATCTCTAATATGTATACAAGAGACTCTATTCTTTTGCTACGAGTATTGTGCATTCACTTATCAACAAATCTGCAAGAAACAAAATTACACACTTAGTAATACAATTCAATAAACACATAAATTATCTAAAATAATTGACACGTATGGTGCCTTAAATCAAGCCAAATAAAATTAATTTTTGTGTTAACCCAATTTAATCCCCAGTAGTGGCGCCAAAAACGTGTTCATGCATAAATTGAAATGTAATGCTCACAAGTATACGAGATCGAATTAGTAGTATATGATGCATACAAGTGTCATATCCCACAAGGATTAAATGAACTAGCCACTAATTAATTTTTATTTAAAACTTGCTTAAGATTCAAATAAATTTAACAAAAGATCTAATTAATTAAAATACAATTTAAATTCTCAATCTACTAACTTTAATTTATTTAAATAATTATTCATACTAAATTTTTAATCAACAATAATTAAAGAAATTGTAGCAATTATTAGGAATTATTTTTCAAATCATTTTCCATGTAATTAAATTATTCTTCAAAGCAATGCACTTCCTTAGGTATATTAATGTATCAACTTACTCTTGTGATTATAAATTGTTTAAACATGTATACAAAAATTTATACACTAAAGCTTAACTTTCATCCTCACTGATAATGCATTAAAATCAAGCATACATATTATAAAGCATAGTTTATTCCAAATTATGGACATGAATAATTTAAGTTATTTTTAATCATTAAATTAATTCATGATATATTTATCTCTTCCATTCATCTTACCATCTTTCAATGCATAATTCTAACTATGATCATGTTTAAGTTGGCCAAAAATAAACAAGCATTAAGAAAATAAACATAAAATACGTTCTTTGAAAAAATTGATTAACTTTCATTAATTAATAAACATGGTTCATGACATGGAGATAAATCCTAACAATATGCAAATAGTCTAAATCTATAGAAATAAAATTAAATACAAGAAGATATAGTAAGAGTTACACAATTTGGAAAATAAGCAAGCATCCAAACTCTAGAATGGTTCTCTTACTCTTCAAGCTTTCTTTCTTCTTCTTAATCTTCTTGTTCTAATAATTTTCTATGGCTAAAAATAATTTTCTCTATTGCTGAATATCCGAAAACAACATCATCCCTAATATTTTATGCTTAGGAAGTTAATAAACAAAAGGTACAAAACACACACTTTGACGAAAAGTCATATGCTTTGACATCACTAATCACTTTGAGGGAAATTTTGCTAATTTATATAAATGAATTAAGTTCATGTGTCTTCATAAAAGTTGTAGCCCTCTGAAATAGCTTTTCATAGCCTCTTGAATTACTTAAATTCGAGTTCTGTAGAAGGAGTTATGGTCGAAAGAGTGTAACTTGGTCGGAAGAGGTGTCTTTTCTCGCCTATGCCGAGTCAAGAAGCTATTGCCGAGTCGAGAAGAAATTGTTCTGCGACTCATGAAGGGACATGTAGCCATTGCCGACTCGTGAAGATGGTCTTCTGTGCTAACTCGGGAAAACCATAGAAGTGTACCGACTTGTGAAGACCATAGAAGCGTGCCGACTCGTGAATTGCATGGAATGTTACCGACTCGTGAATTGCATGCCGAGTCCGAGCTTTACTGAGTCCCAACTCACTTGACCTCAAATAACTTCTATATGACCATTTAATTTTCCTAAACATTAAATAAACTTCAAAAATATTAGAGAACCATCCAAATGTATATAAATTTAATCAACATCAATGAAAACCAAAAGCATTTGTGATTATTAATGAAATGCATTACAATTAAGTTAAAATATAAACTTAATACAACCTAATTATGCATGAAACATACTAAATTTACTATACTAATTACCACATATCAATAGTTGTGACGATGAATAAAAATATAAAATTAAATCTTCCTTCTTCAATCTTCAATCTTCATTTAAGATCCAAATTATGTCTCTAAGATATGAGTAGAAGATTATAGAATGAAAATTGAAAGAAGTCTCCTCCCAAAAATCGTCCCCCTAATCCCTTTTAAGCCAAGTCTTGTAGAAAACTTATTTACATTTGAATTCCTGAAGAGCAAACTTTTTCAGCTCGACGTGACTTGCATTTGGCCGTGTTACAAACCGTGTCGCGTCATTAGGATTACGGCATGACTTCCATCATGTCGCGTCATAAGCCAGATCATATTTTCTTCAAGTGACAGAAGGGAACACAGCTTCAATCATGTCATGTTCTAAGCCATGTCGTATTTTCTTCGAGTCCAGAGGTGAACACAGCTTCCAGCACACCATGACGCATCCCGCGTCACACCAGACCTTAGCTTCATTGGAATTTCTTTCTAAACTTCACCTACAAAAAGGAAAATATTAAATAAAAAACTCCTAACTAATAGAAATTACTAAAAAGACAATGAAAACATAAATAAAGCTATAAATGAAAATAAATACTAAGTAAATCTAATTTCTACCCAAACATAACTAATTAATTATTCAAAATTCATTAAAATTCAACTCAAAAATATATTTTTTTTCTTTATCTTACTTCATCCATCAATTGCACCATGTTTATCGGCGGAGACAGCAATTCCCTCCTCTACCCGATTAACATAACAGTGCCGGAGGCATTGCTGTCACCCTCGTCGATGTCATTATCAAAAGAAAGAGGAGGAGTAGCGCAGGTGCAATGGGGGTATCTTAATCGAAATCAGAGGTGAGGTGGAGACAGATGTTACAGTAGAAAAAGGAAAAAAGCTATTTGGGAGATTGTGTGTGCCAAAATGAGAGAAAGAGGTATCTTAGAACACATGATCAGTGCAAATGTAGGTGGAAGAATCTCATCAATTGTTACAAGGTAATTTTTATTTTTTTCATTAATTAATCAATTTGTTTATATTCACTTTTTGTACTAAATTCTGTGATTTTGTTCTGCAATTAGCTGAGGAAGCCATCTATCTATTTATCAATGTTGTGTTGTGTGTAGTCTATATTGATTGATTTTAGTTATCAGAGCAAGGAGATAATTGATCCTGATAACGACTTGCATCGTTCATTCTGTAAGGGGCTTCATGCAGTCTTTGCTGAAAGAGTAAAGACTATGCAGCGATTGCTTTTGAAATCTGAGGCAGCTTCTACCCACCCCAAGAAAGGCTTCAAGAGACCAACAAGTCTTGATTTTGTCCCATAAGTCTCTGTTTCCACAGCTGTAAATTGAACTCTAAGTCGAACTCAATTTGCTCATTTACAGCATCTTTTTTTATATGTATTTCTTGTAATTATATTTGTAATATTTAAACTCTACTACATGTAATAGATAAGTTGTAATTTCTTTTTAAATAGTCCATTTATTAAAATTAATTAAATGTGCATGATTTAAAATTTTTTATAAAATAAATAGATTTAATATCAAATACTATTATGTGAATCATGATAATTATATTAAATAAAAATTTATTATAATATACTTCATTAGAAAAAAAAAATTATGAGAACATGAAAAACTGCAAAATGAAAAATTAACAAACAAATATGATTTTCTTTTTTTTTCTATTTTGAAAAATAAAAAACTAAAAATTAAAGAAAACAAAAAAACTAGAAAAAGAAAACAAAAAAAAATTTTCTGAAACTAAATAGACCCTTATTAATTTATTATTTCTGTTTTTATTTCATTAACTATATATATATATATATATATATATATATATAGATGGTGTATGGTGTCCCTGTGCTGTGTGTGTTAACTTCTAATATTCAAAAGAAAAAATAATAGCTCTGTGTGTGGTGTGGATAGTAAGGTGCTTTCGTAGTGTTCTATACTCTGGTCTTGGATCTCATATCGCCAAGTTAACGTGTGTGGGCATATATACCATTTCGCATCACCATGATTTTGTTAGATGACATGTGGTTTTTCTGTGCCGTGTGTATGTGTTAACTTCTATTATTCAAAAAAAGATTCAATAGATGACATTCAATTAAAATATATTGTATATATATGGCTAATGGAACCCTTGAAACAGTTGTCGGATTCGTAGATGTAACATCAAGTTGCAAGTTCATTGTATTGTCCGTTGCTGTACCTTGCTGTATGTGCCTTTTTATATACCAGACATTTCTCTTTCACGCTGTGGTGCAGAGCTTCTAGATCATCAGAAACAAACAACGCACCGTATGCAAATTGAAACCATTATCCAGAGCACTGCAGTTCTTCAATTATCAACCACAAGATCATCCTTCGAATGCTCTCCATCTTGCTTACCTACGCTCTTACATCACCAGAACCAAACGTTTCCTATATATCTTCAATTGGCACCAAGTGTTGAACCTCTGAACAGCAATGTCTTTGCTTGTGAACCATCTTCACTTCGTATTATTTCCTTTCATGGCCCAAGGCCATATGATTCCAATGATAGACATCGCAAAATTGTTAGCAAAACGTTGTGTGATTGTCACAATTGTAACCACACATATTAACGCAGCTCGATTCAAATCAACTCTGGCACGCGCCCAACAGTCTGGCCTACCAATAAGACTAGTTGAGCTTCAGTTTCCGTATGACGATTCAGGATTACCAAAAGGGTGTGAGAATATCGATTTGTTACCTTCTTCGCATATGGCCAAGACCATGGAGTTCTTCACTGCAGTAAATTCGCTACAAAAACAAGTAGAAATTTTGTTTCAGGAGCTAGTACCACGGCCAAGCTGCATAATTTCAGACATGTGTTTCCCATATACATGGCATATTGCTTCTAACTTTGATATTCCAAGGATTAGTTTCCATGGAACATCTTGCTTGTTTCTTCTGTGCCTTAACAGTGTTCGTACCCATCGTGATGTTATTGAAAGTATTCGTGCCTCTGACTCAGAGTACTTTGTCTTGCCTGGATTGCCTGATCTTGAATTTACTAAAGCTCAGTTTCCTCTAAAAGGGGATCCATCCACGCAAGAATTTTTTGATCAAGTAACTGCAGTTGACTCAGCCTCATATGGTGTCGTTATAAATAGTTTCGAAGAGCTAGAGGCAGAATATGTCAAAGAATATAAGAAGGCTAAAGAAGGTAAAGTCTGGTGTATCGGTCCCGTTTCACTTTGCAATGAAGACATTTTGGACAAGGCACAGAGAGGTAACGATGTTTCCATTTCTGAACATCAATGTCTCAAGTGGCTTGACTCGCAAGAACCTAGATCTGTAGTCTATGCATGCCTAGGATCACTCTGTAATCTTCCAAGTTCACAATTGATAGAGCTTGGATTGGGCTTGGAAGCATCAAAAAAGCCATTCCTGTGGGTTATAAGGGCAAATGATAGTTTGAATGAAGTTGAGAAGTGGATTTCAGAGACTGGATTTGAGGAAAGAATAAAGGGAAGAGGAGGAGGATTCCTAATTCGCGGTTTTGCTCCACAAGTACTGATCTTGTCACATCCAGCAATTGGGGGGTTTATAACACATTGTGGCTGGAATTCAACACTAGAAGGTTTAGCGGCTGGAATACCATTAATCACCTGGCCTCTATTTGCAGATCAGTTCTGTAATGAAAAACTGGTAGTGGAAATACTGAAAGCTGGTGTAAGAGCTGGGGTAGAGCATCCTACGAACTGGGCTGAACAAGAGAAGTATGGGGTACAAGTAAAGAGAGAAGATGTGATCAGAGTAATTGAGAAATTGATGGAGGATGGGGAGGAGGGACAAGCAGGGAGAGAAAGAGCAAGAGAGATTGGAAACATGGCCAAAAAAGCTATAGAAGAAGGAGGATCTTCTCACCTTCATCTTACAATGCTAATTGAAGACATCCTCCAACTAGTCGCGCGAAGGGAAAATTTCCATATAGCATAATTCCTTTATGGATGATAATACACATGGTGGTGTACGATAGACGACAAAAGTTTTTTTTTTTTTTTTTTTTTTAATTACTAAAGGGTCTCCATATTTCCATATTTCCATATTTCACAGGGCATGTGAATTTTAGGGTTAAAATAGATATTTACCGCGTAGCGCGACGGCGAGACAAAAATTTTTACCCTTTCTTTATTGAAATTCATAGGAAATATAAATAGGTCTTTCAATGCATTGTAATTCAAAAATATTACTTTTAGCTCGGTACATTTTTGGCCCTTTGAACTTAAAAGGTTTTGTGAGTATGCCCATTTAACTTATAAATTTATGATTTTGACATATTAATTGGCTAAAAATATATGGCTTATAAATACTTTTTAGTAAATTTTTATTTTTAAATAATTTTTTAAAATTTATAAAAAATCATTCACATACCTTAGATAATGTTAAAAGTGTTAATAAACCTTATTTTAAGTAAATTAAAGTGTTTAAATGGTCAATTTAAAAGCTAAAAGCTAAAAACTCTAAAAGTCAACAATTAAAAGCTAAAGGCTAAAAGGCTAAAAGTTAAAAGCTAAAATGCTAAAAGTATAGAAAAACCTCATATCATGGATAATCGTCCGTAAGATTCTGCTTAAGAGGTAAAGCTCTAAAATGTCAAAGACATAAGAAGAACACCAAACTATAGATCCATGAGAATAACTTACAAAGTTAAAGAGCAACAAAGCTAAAACTTCAAAAGGCATAAAAGAAACTTCAACCATTAGGCAATAGCCCAAGGGACTGAGCTAAAGCTACAAAAATTCACCATGGGTAAAATCCCAAAAGCTTTAAAGTTAAAAGTGTTAAAAGCACAAAGAGCATAAATCATGGTTAATAGTTGATAAATCCAGAATTGGTCCAAGTCCATAAAGAGTCCTAATTAGGAGTCTTGCCCCTAAAGGCAATCCGAATAAGGAAGATTAATAGAATAAGGAGTATCAAACGAGTCCTAATTGGAATAGGACTAGGTATGCCTCTC